>VWZG01011240.1:0-47625 GCA_013396735.1 Grallaria varia | reverse complement strand
CGCCACCGCGGCCGCGGGCTCGCCTCACGGCGCTGACCTCCCAGAACCAATGGATGGGTAAGGCTGGAAGGGCACACAGCGGGTCGCATCTGGTCCCATCTCCCTGCTCTGGCAGGGTCCTCCCAGAGCACGTGGCGCAGGATTGCGTCCAGACGGTTCTGGAGTATCTCCAGCGAGGGAAGTTCCACAACCTCCCTGGGCAATCCCTTCCAGTGGGTGGTCATCCACACAGTAAAAATAGTCTGCCTCATATTAAGGTGGAAGTTCCTGTGTGTGACAGAGCCGTAGAATAGGCTGAGTTGGAAGAGTCCCATCAAGACCATCGAGTACAACTCCTGGCCCTGCGCAGGACACCCCAAGAATCACACCATGTACATGACAGCATTTTGGAGTTCTCCTCATTGCCTCATGTCCTAGTGGTTGGCACCACCCAGAAAAGCCTGGCTCCGTCCTCTTGCCACCCTCCTCTCCTATGCTTTAGATGCTTACATTAGTGAGATCCCCTCTCTGACATCTCTTTTCAAGCATGTGTGCAATGGACATTTCTGGAAGGTGGGAGAATGGGCAGCTGTGGAGGTGAGGGTATGGTCCTGAGGCAGAAGGGTTAGCTGTGTGTCTCTGAGTTGCTGGGACTTGGGTGCCCCTGTGGGCTGGAAGGGGCCTTATTTAGTCTGTCCATGGTTCCACCTGCAGACTGAGCCATGGGCCTGGTCAATGATGGGTATCCATTCACTTGCAACCAGTTGGTTAAGTCTCAGGCTTGCCAACAGATCACAATTTTCTGAAGGAGATCAGCTGACGAGGGAAACTGATTTCACAGTGAGGCTGCTGCCATTGAAGGCTTTGAGCTGTCCCTCAGCTTCTTGCCAGAGGTTTCCACTCCTCAGGTAGTGGACTTTGTGATAAACTTCTGTGACTGAATATGCCAAAGTCATTGGTGAAGGAAAGATGAGGATGGCATTTTTTTTTAAAACCTTTTTTTCCTCCAAATCAGCCTTCAGTGTGAACAAAGCTTACCACAGGTTCCAAATTTGAGACTAACTGCTGGCTTAGGAACCCAGTCCCAGCCCAAATCTTGTTTAGACTGGTGACTAAGTTGTTGGTCAGGCCACTCAGTATGCGCTGGAGGGCAATAGTTAAAGGTTTTCTGCTACACTGTCTTTGAATCTACAATTAAGTCTGAAATGAGAGCCTAATGAAATGGCCAGAAAAAGACATGCTTTTATATTCCACCCAGTTTATAATTCCTGTTCTCACCTCTGGACCATCATTTGGTATAATCTGAGCTGCAGATGGTTCTTGTACTGGAGCTCAAGTGCTTAAAATAACAAAAAGGAATCTGCTGTCTGGCTGGTTAGACAGGCCAAGAATGTTTTGTAAATCTAGGCCTATGTGGCTCCTGGAAAGCTTTTCCCCAAGCATCACCTTAGCCTAAGCTCATAACAACAATGGCTGAAATCATAAAGTTTTTGTGAGAAATGCCTGAGGAGGAAAATTCTGCAGGAAGTGGATTTTTCATTCTGTACCATAATATGTGTCCAGGAGATCTGTTACCCCCAAACCTCTGACTGTCCTTTGCCCATGTCTAATATCACTGTGAAGCAATACTTTTGTCACTGAATTTAATAGGTTTAAGAGTTTCACATTGTGCTGAATACGTACATTCTAATGGTTTGATAAATTGTGAAAACTTTACTTTCTTCTAGGATGAAATTGTTTCTATTTGGCATCTATACTGCATGATATTTGAGTCCTTGAAGTGCCAAAACCAAATAAATTAATATTTTGCATAAGTGTAGTGAAATAATATTATATAACCTGAGACTTTTGCACACTTCTTTTGTTTGTTCTGGAAAGCAAAGAGTATACTGCTTCTTCATTTTCTGTTGAGGATTTATCATCTTGCATAGGTTATCTGGAGTTAGACATAGATTAATTAGCAGTGAGGATTCAACTGTAGAAGTTCTCCTTTGTATGTTTATTTTGCGTGAATACATTTGTTGAGCTACTGACTTTCTTTAGAACACTTAATGTACTTCTCTACAATTTTACTTAAAGCTTTTTGAAAAGAAAGTATCTTGAAGATTAAAAGAGGGATTTGATAGGAATGGATATGGATAATCCCTACTTTTGTGCATTTAAATTAGGTTGTACAGTTATTTTCTTTATATGTTTCTCATAGGTCTCTGGTTCTCCATAAAGGGAAAAGAAAAAAACATCTGTCAGTTTGGTAACATCTCTGGGAGGTGCTGTTATAGTTCCAGAAGGCCATTGGGACTGTGAAGATTTCCTGCAGGTTCCTCCATCTCACCATGATGTCCCAGTCATTTGGAGTGACAGACATGGTACAGCCATCAACGATCTTCGACTTTCATCATGGCAATAAACAAAACCCTTAGGAATGCCAGCAGAGTGCTCTCTTGAATCTTTCTGATGCTCTAGCAAAACCCCTAGTCTTTTGAATATTATATCTGATGATGCTCCAACCTAAGGTTTATCAGTATAAAGGATATCTTTATGAATGTTACATACATGTAAACAAAATTATATGTTGTGTTATATATTGTTAGCACACAAAAAGCATAACAATTCATATGTCAAGAATGCATGGTATATAAATATATATATTTTTATATGTTAGGTATGTATGTATATATTTAGCATTAATCTTTTAGATCATTACTTACAGCACAACAGATTTTAGACTTTATGTGAAATTTGGTTTTAAAATATAGGTCTGTAAAAAGAAAACTGGATATCCAAAATATTCCCTGCTATTTCTGTTTTGTAAACATAAACTGAATAAAATTGTTTTAAAAGAGAGTGTGGCTGGCTAAAACATTTGACAATGGAAAATTATGCATAAGCCTGAAATGATCAGTTGTCCCAGCCAAAATGGAGTTTAAAGTAGAAATGTTAACAGATCAGCAGTAACAAAGGTATTAGCTAGTGTTTGATATTACGGAAAATCCAATACAGAGCCAAAGTAAAGGACAAGATAGTTTACAGTTGACTGCAGCATGTTATTTTCCTTTGCTGCCTATGGATGAAGGGTAGGTTCCTAGAAGGCAGAAAGTACAACTGCATGTTTAGACTGTAGAGAAAATAAACCTCTTTTGCAGGGTGGGATTTCTTTTTCTGCCTACTGGAATAAAAAATTCTTCATTGGATGTGTTGAAGTCATTGCACTGCAGGAGTTCAGTAGGCAAGTGTGCACCTCTTAGGCTTTTCTGCTGTAGAGCAATATGACAACTGCCCAGGGATCTGAGCCGAAGAATCCTTTCCTCCTTGCAGGACAACTGATTTGTCCTTTTATTCCGGCTAGCCTTAGAGAATGGTACATGTCTTTTAAGATTTATCACTATATGGGCTTTTTATGCAAACAGCAGAAGGCTATTTATATGCTGTGTTCGCTTGTTTCCGTATTTACATTATCAGTGTATGTTCACATTCATTTACATCATGTTATCTCTCATGTTTCACTGAAGATCTTAAACATGCAATGTTCTTCAGACCAAGGCAGATTGCACCGTTTCTGTTTTACATAGTGGTAAATACTGGTGCCCACAATGTTGGATGGTTAGGGCAGAGTAACCCCTTGAACCAGAAAAAAATACAGGACTTTTAATTGCCGTGGCTCAATTTACCTCCTGGCTACAGCTTTTCAATCACAATAATACTATGGATGATTTTATTTCTTTATTATGGATTGGTTTTGTTCACGTTTTCATGCTATTTAAGTCATTCTATGTCATGCACCTTTAGAAATCATCTTTTTATATTGATTCTTCAGTTCGGCACACCGCCACCTAGCTGCATGCTTCCCTAAGCAGTTCTGTAGTCAGTGTGATGGTAGGACAGAGGTGAAACATCTGACACCTAAGATTTACTTGGGTTCACCTGAAATATGCTTTAATAGTCAAGTGTTTTATAGGAGGAAGGGACAAAAATAGAAACCAAATATTATTACTGTTACAATTCATGCAGTAACAATTGACATATAATTTTGAGGCAAATGCTGGCATGAACATTATTTTTAGTCTGAAACATCTGATAGTAAAGCTTACAACATTAGTGGAAAAATCAGGACTACCCAGGCGCATTTTAATAGCTAGAAATTTGGGAAAAGAAACAAGGGAAAAATGTGAATATATAGGATGCAGATTTACTGAATGTTTGTTTGGAGGGAATGAAAGCTGATTGTTGCAGTAATTATCTGTTTAGGAAATCAAATACATGTGTCAGAGTGAAGATATGGAAATCGGGTATATGAAGAGAACCTTCTATTATTTTGAATTGAGGTGGATGTGATGTCGTTCAGAGAATTACTGCCAGGCTGCAAAAGCATTAAGTGGGTATTTCACCAACAAAGTAACTTTAAACAATACTTTACATGATGTTTTTTATCTCTAACGTTTACTGGTCTGTTATCTAATCCTTGTATATTTCGTGTACAGACAGAAGAAAGCGAAGGACGTGTAAGCTATATCTGAAGATGCATGATGAATGGTATGGCATTAAACAAAGAGAATACCTTTTATCAGAACAACTAATATTTGCAAACAGGCAAGACCTCTCTTTAAGGCTCTTTAAGTCTTATTTTATCAAGTTGTATCTAATTGCCCCTTCAAAGCTTGTCTCCCTTATACGCCCAGACAATCACATCAACAGCTATGATACAGTTTCTTCAAAAAGCTGCGGAACTGAAATGTGGCAGCAAGGCAGGCCAAATCAGCTGCTGCCTTCCTCTAGACAAGTGTTTATATTGTAGCCTTAACTGTGCCTTCTGATAGAAAATCATTGCAACAGGTCTCTGAACTGATTTGTCCTGGTTTTTCATGGTCAGAAGAACACAAGTAGGTTTGGACCCAAATGGCAAGTGGGCTCAAATGTTTCTCTGAGAGGACTAAATGAAGGATGTGAATTTTGTAAGAGTATGTTGGAATGGATGAATCCCTTTGATTGTTTCCTGAATTGAGTAGTCTTGGGTCCCTACTTTCTCACTCCACAAAACTAATCAGTAGCTATTTGTTCTATATAATGGCAGGTGTCAGAGCCAAACATTTAATAATGCAGTAGTGTGCGTTTTGGTGCTTGTGGTTAAGTCCAGAGAGCACTGCATTCTGTGGTACTTGTCAGTGGGACTTTGAGGAAGGTCTCCAAAATACTGTTCACTTAATGAAACAAAAGTTCATCACTTCCATGAAAAGTCAGCACTTCTACATCTGTGAGGGAGTTAACTCCAGTTCACAGAGGGTTGCAGAGTTGTTTTTGTTTTCCTAAACACTATTAAAGCATAAAACTTATGAATGTGTGTGTGTGTGGAGAGGCATAATATATTTCTGCATTCTGTACGTGCTGTGGTGATCTGCATTCTACTCTGGATAAAAAACAAGAGTTGGTACATACCATGTGCATGAATAGAGGAATTTCTTAATCTAGCAGCTCCTATAGAAATGCTGTCCAATTCTTTTCATCCTTCTCTCACTCTGTCTGTATGGCAAACACTCTGGGGTTCCTGTTGTTTTTGAAGTGTATTTTCATTATACTGTATAATGAGTGATTACAGTGCTTTGTAGTTGTTTGAAGGAGGTCATGATAATATTTTTTTACTTCCTTTTTTTTGTGGTGCTTGTAATAGCTTTAATAATTTTGGGATCAGCTGCCATGCAAAAGGAAGAAGTGTATGTAAGGAAGAAGTGTATGTAAGAAAAAATCACTTAATTGTGACAAATTGTCAGCAGGCTTTAGATGTGGTGTAATACCTTGTTTTCCTGTAAATTTCCCTCTAGAAGAGGATGAGTGGCCTGCATTTTATTTCTGTCTCTGTGTATTTGTCTTCTGAGGTGTAAGCACAGAAAAAGCAAATTTCTTTGCAAAGAGGGAAGTCAGGAATTTTTTATTAGTAAGACCAAAACATGTTTCTGTGGCTCACGTGCTTCATCCACCTTTGTACCACCGTGATAAACTGTCAGGGTGCATTTCCCACCTCTGCTGACTCTCTTAAGTTGATGCAGCCCCATCTGCAGTAATGCAAAATAACACAAAGGGAGGGAAAGGAGGAAAATACAGGTCTGTGACCTGCAGCACATCCACAAAGCCTCTACCAGTGCCTGCCAGTGACATATGGATGTACAAGAAATACGATTTCTTCTGCATTGCTGGCAATCGTGCAGGGCGCTTGCTGTAAGTGGAGGAAGGGACCTGGTCAAGAATTTGGACAGAGCAACCTCCAGGAAGGAAAAGTGGAATTTTGTGTCTACATCTGCTAAGGAGATGAAGAGAGAAGGAACCTTATGCATGGGAACAAAGGGAGGAAGAATGATTGCTGCACAGATTTTTATAGGAAGACGACAGTGAGTTGGAAGAGCCCTTGTATTTGAAAAAAGAGAATTGGGACACTCAGAGCTAATAAAGGTTTAGAGCAGGAGAATTCAAGGAGGCCTTTAAAGAGAAAAGGAGGGAAGGAGGCCCACAAAAAACTTAGAGGAGAAACAAGTAAGAGGTCTTGGTACATACAGTGAAGTCAGTCAGCCGAAATACTCAACTCTGAAGTTTCTATACTCTTTCTTCTGCACTGCCCCTGATATTGTTAATACTCTGTGAATTGCTATGTATTTGTATTAAGTGTTTTTGAAAGATAAATACATTTCTGGACTGAGTGTCAGAATAAGGGCCTTACATCACAATAACATGTTTATAACATGCATTGTGTTGCTCTTCTGTTCCTTGGCAAGGCTGGTTGGCTGACTTTAAGGTACATTTAATTTGGGATGTGTTTGCCTTTGAAGCAAGCAACTTATTTGAAAGAGTTTTATATTTATAAATCCCATCTTAACAGTGTCAGCACAGGCCAATTACTTGTAACAAAAGCAGGGAGCAGGGTGTTGCTCCGTTTAGCCTTGTCTGTCACCACTGAGGACAAAGAGGTACCTGCAGAAGGCAGTTGCTGGCTTCTGACTTCAAGCTGAGAGAACTCTTTTCTCTGTCCATCGAGATGCCACAAGGAACCTTAGAGCCTTTTCAAGTTTGATACTCTTTCCCATGCTGGATGGGTTGGATATCCCTCCAATTGCTGTCATGAGAACTGAAATTTACAAGTTCAAGGTTGCTGCGGGAGTTTCTTTTTAAAAGCGTCTGAAAGAAATGCAAATTTATAAAGACCTGGACCGTGAAAGGCAATGTTTGTTAACAGCTTGGGCCTCTGAGTGTTTGACTACTTTTCTTTAGTAATTAATGGAGACAGTAGGATATGAGGAGAGTGTTTATACCACCCAAATTTAATCTTCCAAGCATCTTTCTGAAGCTCATTAAGAGTAATAGACTCCTGCAGAAGGTTGTTCATTAATTATTTAATGTATTTGTGGATAGTTAAATTGGGGTTGCTATACATTGATTATAATTAGAGTTGCTGCTGCAATAGAGCTGAGCCCTGAGAAGTTACATACAGGAAAGGGGAAACACTGGCAAACCAGAACTAATATGAAAAGCCTAGCTTAGTATGTTCTGTTTATGTACATTTTTTTTTACCTGTATTTGGCTTAATATATGAGCCCCTGAGAGAGGTGAAACAGAAGAGTGAAAGTAAATTGGTACTAATAATTTTGGTCTAATGCCACTTGGAATCTGGCAAGAAGCAGTAGTGGTATAGAAAGAAGCATTTGGTCAAGTTTAATTCTTCTCTATTTCTGTGAACTATGGTAAAAACAGATGGAATTGAAAATACAAAAAGAGAGAAAATGACAAAAGTGCATTGTATTGAAAAATAATTCCTTTTCAGTTTGGCCACTTGGAATGGATTTCAAATGAACCAAATCAAAAGCAATGCATCTGTATGTTTTCACTTTCATTTCCACTACAGGTTTTACTTTTCATGGAACATATCTTCATGTGTAAAACAAATGCACACTTAATGCATTTAATGTTAAGAATAATAATGATTCATCCGGAATTTTAGAAAATCTTATTATGGAGAGAAGTCAGAAGTGTCAGGTCTGTTGGCTGATGATTTTAGGCACTTATCACAACTGAAATGGTTTGGAGGGAGAAAAAGACTTCAAAAGGAATGCCATGTTGCTTGTGGGTGGCCATGCAGAATTCAACCGTCCTCTTATTTTGCTTCACTCTTCAATCCTCTCAACAACTTGCACCTTGACCCACTTGTACCAGAGGGCAAAATCTGCCTCTTCCATACAGTGTCAGAGGCTGAGGATATATGGTAAGGTTATGCATTATAATCTGTGTATACATTAACGTTGTATTAAACTTTATTTAGGGCAGGAGCATATTATTTACAGTTGAATTTATGTCCAATTAGAGACTACTCTTTAGGAATCTTTAGAATGCAATATTTCACTTTAAAAATGTAGCTGCTAATTTTGAGACACAGGCAGTTTTTGCTTCTTAACTTTGCACAACTTAATTACAAATTCAGAACAACTTAAAAAGTTTCAAAAGTTATACTAAGTAAGGTATTTTGAGATCCTAAATTCAGATTTACTGTGGTGATCAGGAAGGAGTATTTATTATATACTTTATTTTGGAGCTTTATTGTTTAGTATTTCCCCCAGTTTTACAATTGTCCAGCATATCTAGTATATCAGCAATGTTTTTCCCACTGCATTTTTCAAAAAGCCTTTTCTCTGCAGTAAGAGCTCTTACTTTATATTGCTTGAAAATGTGCATCTAAGGGACAGCACTAAATTTAACATTATTAATTTTAACATTAAATTATTTTGATGTGTAGAAGTTTGGAGTAATGTGATGAAGGTAAGTTATTTCATCTCTTACAATTGCTGTGGGTTGATAGACAAACAGAGAAAATGTTTCATCAGGTATATAGTTGTTTCTCAAATACAGCTCATTATTTACTGTGGTCTGTCTAAATTATAGAGGCTATTGTTGTAGTGCCATTGCATTCGGCATGCAAAGTATTCTTTCTATTTCTGTCTAAGTACCTTGCCAGAGTAAAACCTAACAAGTTTAGAATTGAAAATGCTCAGAGAAATTTCTGTAAAAACTTACCCATAACACATGAAAAGTATGTTTTTATTAATGCTTGCCTGTAAAGACTAACTAATATGACTTGTAAAGGACCCATTTGAAAGAAAAAACCCAAACAAAACCAAACAACACAAGCAATTAGATTTCAGTAAGACATTAAAAGGATGAACTAGTTTTTGTAAAACTCACATGTATGTATTATACATCTATCACTTGTAGATTGCACAGCTTCTGTGGGAATCCTCATATGGACAAAATAAGTGCATAGATTTGCTCTTAACACTGGAGTCTAAAGCTGTGGTTGAACTGAGGAAGACAAAGCACTAGCTAAACACATTATTTTGACTTTTGAAAAAGTAGTGACAGACGAAAAGGCATATGAGGCCAAGGGCTAATTAAAAGATTCCAACCATATCTACGAGTTTATCTGTGAAGAAGTTGAATGGCCTCCCGTACATGTCTGTATTCATACCAATTAATTTTTTTTTTACTACTTATTACTGGAAGGTGTGGATTTTATTTATTGTTTCGCCAAAAGCAGACACACCCGAGACACAGATACTTCTACTTGAATTAAAAAGTAATTTGGCTACCATCTCTTATCAGCACTTGAGTTTATCTACAGAGAATCTGTATGCTTGGCATTTCCTTTTTACGCTGCTCTCCGTCGTCAGTAAAGAAAGGCCAAGGTAAAAGCATTGGCTCCCTCTCCTGGTTGCTGCGGGAGCTCTGAGCGCTTTGCCTTCAAGCGCTCCAGGCAGTAAAATTGAGATGACACGAGTTGCTGCTTATTTCCAACAAATACACTTTGATGCAAAAATATAATCAAGTGGCTATTAAAATAGATTTCAGATAATGTTTAAAATACAGCAGGAATATGAAACTTGCATTTGAAATGCCCCGACACTCTAAAGTAATGGTAGTTTTATGATGAAAGAGCATCATAATATCATGATAGACCAGAAAACAAAACACGAGGCAAAATCAAGTTTTTACTTTCTGTAATTTCAGATACTTAAAGAGAGGGTGGGAGTGGAGAAGTGAGGATGCAGATTAACCAGTCCTAGATCTTGTGTAAAACTCAATAGGAAACTAATATTCCATCTCACTTCTTTTTAGCTATCCCCAGACTCTGGGGCATAGTTATCTGAAGATCCATTGATTTTATTTTTATTTTTTTTTTCAGATCTCAACTGGATAAGCCATGAGAAACCTGATCTAAAGTTGATCCTTGAGCTGGAGGTTGATCAAGGTAACCTCTTTAGGTTCTCCCAGCATATATTGTTCTGTGTTTCTGTCTTAAATGTGAGAGAAAGATTAAACTTATGAAAACAAGTTTGTGTAATATAGCCTTTAACGCTATGGCTGCTTTGTTCAATGATACTTGCTGAAAATGCTGAACCTACAGTGCAGTCCGAGGGATTAATAATAGTACTGGCATGTGCCCTTAATGGAGCCTATCAGAAGAGTGAAGAAAAGTGTGCAGCTTATATTGCCATTTCCAGATGCTGTTGCAACACCTGTCACAATGGCTCTCAGATTTATTTTGTAGCATGATGTAAATTTAATAAAAATAATTTTGGTTACAATATAATATAATGTGATTTTTTTATCCTGTTGATACTAATATGGGCATGATAGTAGTAATACATAGAAACTGGACAATATTCCTTCAGGTTTGTGAACCATCTGTATCTTCAGTATTTCATGAGTCACCCAGATGTTGCCAGGGCAACAGAATGCAAATATAGTCAGACCTCTCATGATAAATATATATATATGGATTTAATAAACTGGTGATTTTTAGAACTCACTGCTTTTATGTGATTACCTTAGAAGCACCCTATATAAAGACCATTTATTAGGTAGCTGTGTGGAATTCACTTACATTCAAACCAATAAGGCACCACTGACCACGCTAAACTCTACGCAAATGAATGGAGCAAAAAAATTTGCTTTGAAAGCTTCCTCAACTCTCTACCATTGTACCTGGATTTGAGCCATATGAAGGACAATATTGGGATTTGAAGAGTCAGGTTTCAAGACTTAGTTTTTTTGCCACCAGAAAAAATTAAATCTGACAGTTGAGCTAGGATATAGTTGCAAATGGTAGAGCTCACAATGAGACAAGTATAAGTTCCGAGACTCATTCTCTTCCACAGTTGTCTTAACTGTAGGTGCCAGTCTTTCAGTCTATCTCAATTACCTTAATTTTAATTTAAGTCAGTGGAAATTTTGACTCACAAGGGCTACATTATGACACAGAACAGGGGTGTTTACATGCCTCTGTATTCCTATATTGATATACCTGAGCTGACTTTGAGCAGATACATCTTTCAGGACAAATGCAAAGCTAAGCTAGCTCATGTCATAGAGTCACAGAGTCATTTAGATTGGAAAACACTCTTAAGATTATTGAGTTCAGCTGTTAACCTAAGACTGTCAAGTGCTGCTGAACCTTGTCCCTAAGCACCACATCCACAAGTTGTGTGAATTTCCAAGTGGCTGCATCAGATAGCTCTGCAGTGTGCAGATGCACTTGAAGAATCAGGGCCATTGCTTTCTGAAACCAAAAAAGGCACAGCTTTAGCCATTGAATTTATCAGACTTTTTATTTTCTAGCACATTTTCAATACACTGGAGAACACAATATGTTCTTGATATGAATGCCTGGGTTTTCAAGATGTAGTGTAAAAATATGAATATGATTACCCTCCTCTCAGTTTTATCTGAGTTTTAGCTTATTTGATCCTATCACAAAATGCAAAAGAAAAAAGGATTCCATATGCTGCCTAAAAAAATTCTGTGAGAAGCATGCACGGCTCATTGAAATACAGTACACATTCTATGAAATCTAGGGGGTTTTCTAACTTCATTTTCTATTAGGTATATCTGCTTTGCAAGCATAAATTCTTTTGAAATAATTTCTTCGGCACATTATATTTGTCTGCTGTAATAATAACACGGGAGAATGTTTGATGAAATGTACTGAATCCCAGCCTGTAGCTTGTGCCTTTGCAGTCATCAAGTAGGTGTTTCAAATTATGAATAATCGGTTTTAGGGAAGCAGCCAGGTGAACCAACACCCCTGGCTTGCCTTAGTAACTTCACAAGGAAACATTTCTTTCAGGAGAGACACAAAGAGATCACATTTGGAGGTTGAAAGGCAAGACAAGGAGAACCAGCCAGCACCTGAGAGGTCTCAGTCAAATTATTTAAATAGAAATACAAATACAGTGTTCTTTAAGTTGTAAGTAGCATGGATAAAGTTACTTACAGGAAAAGTGGCTTTATTATTGTTTCCAGATGTAAATTTTGAAATGCAGAAAGAGCAGTTAGCATTTGGGTTCATTAAAAGTGATACAGTTCAGGACTCGTGCAGCTTCATATACTCTCTCTTGGAGGAAGAAAGGGAAACAGGAATGAGAACTTAGTGCAATTGAAGGCATGGATGGAGCCATGATGTGGAGCTTGTGTACGATGTGTTACTTGAAAAGTGGCATCTGGACACATACACACACTAGCACAAATAATCGACCGTTTTGTTCTATGGCCAAAAAGAAATTGGAAAAAAAACAACTTCTCTCAATACAACTTTTTTCCTTGCTGAGTCAAAACTAACATACAGAGAATGATTTTCAAAGGAGGCAAAGGGAGACACAGCTTTCCATTTCCCACAGAAAGTCAGAGCCTTCTGCTCTTCTTGTAAGCAACTCTGAGGACAGTTACTGTGGATAAAATGAAGGTGCCCGCAAAATGATACATTTTCCCTCCTATTGTTCGCTTCCACTGTGTGCTGAGCTTTGCCAGCTTGCTGTGCTGACATTAAGGAAGAGTATAGTCCCTAGAGAGTCATTCTCATGTATCCCAGAGGGCCACAGGACTCATGGTCTACAGCTGCGGGCTCCATCAGGGTTCAAAAAGGCTCTTGAGCATAGGATAAGGAACCCTGAAGCCTAAAGTCACACAGAAAGCAAGCCAGTGCAGGGCAGAATACAAAGTGCTGCACCGGCAGGCGGGTCCTCGTGAGCATCCTGCAGCGGCTCCTCCAACAGCCCTGCATGAGCAGCGGTGCTCACAGCCCTTCTGAAGGGAGCACAGCCCTTGCCAGTGTGCTCTAGCCTTTCTGAAGAGCCAACAAATTCAGTGAGAGGGATTTGGTTTATTGTCAGTCTTGCACAATAGCATTTCTAACGGAGATCCAGCTGCAAAGCATCTTCTACTGGTGATACTGATGAGTATAAACTTGAGAAAATCTATCTTGACTTTTACATTTCAGGCCTAGTTCAGAGAGGAGACATTTACAAAAGGAAGCACAAACATATTTTAACTTATGAACTGAATAAAATTTATAGAAAATCTATGAGGTCATTGGGAAATAAAAGTACTCCAAGACCGGTGTTTTACAGAGGACTATTTTAGTATAGAACAGCTTAGTGAGATAGGTTTTATTTTGTGAATTCCCTCAGGACACTGTTTATATCTTTTTCACTAAGGAATATATTCTGTATTCATAATTCTTCTGTGACTGTACACTCACAAGTGCTGTAGTTTTCAAGGGGGTGCCACATGTGGAATTGAGTAACGCAAATTATAGAATTGTTATGAAAAGATCTCTATTGAAGTGTTCCAGCTTTAAAAGTTTGCCCTTTGTTTCTGTGTATAAATTTCTATGAAGGCAGATTTTGTCTGTAAATGGATGCAGCCAAATGTGTAGGCAATACATATAAACACATTACTTAAAGAAAATAAAATTTTCATGAGTAGAATTTATTTTGGCTTGGTTTTTTTATCCTGATAGTGGAACTGCTTTAAAAATATTTAACCAAAATGCACAAACTGCACTTCACGTGAAACCCTCAGGAAGTACAATAATGCACCACAGGACAAGAGAATGAAAATAATCAATTAATAATTCATAACATTTCAGTTGCTATAGCAATATCTGCTACTAAATTAATAGAACAAACAGCTCTACAAAAAGCATAACAGAAATATTATGCCAGCACTGGCTCTCCTGAAGTCATTCTTTCTTGGATGGTCTTCAGTGTAGGATTTTCACAAAGCAAGCCAGAGGTCATGGCGTATCTGACTTCGTCCTTTTGTTTGTTTTATGCAACTATTTACAGAAATCTTTCATTTCTTAATAAAAATATGATTTTACTGTTGACATTAATCCCACTGAAGTCGGTGGAAAGATTCATATTGAATTCAGTAAGACCTCACTGGTCCCTTATTCCCATAAATATCCATTTGTTTTTTCAAGTTAAAGCTGTATTTAAGGATGCAATTGCAGCACTGGCTGGTGCAAAAGTTAGTCTTATAAAATATATGGCTATCAAGCTTCACCTCATGAAAATCTGGCCTACAATGCAAAGGGATAGGGAAACTTAAAGGCACTTAATACTCTTCTGGTTTAAAGGTGAACACGCATAACCCATTTGTGGCTTTATTTCAATCGACACCCTGCACTTTTGTGCATAAAGTCATCCAAGAGTCACAACTACAAGGGGCATGTTCTAGGGGGCCAAAATTCCTTTGATACCTCTTTAAAATTATATAATAAATGTAAGTTGCAATGGAGAGAATCTGGTAAACTTGATGCAAAAATGTCTAGACTGCTGCACTCTAAGTACCTTCAGATGACAACAGGTATTTCTGGAATTGCATCTTTCTGAGCTAAGCTATTTTGCATTACCACCACTTAGCTTCCTAAGCTGAAGATTGCTGAAACAGCCTTAAATGAGGTGCCTGAAGAAGCAGCCAAAAGAGCTATTTTCCACCATTACCACCATTACATCTTATGCTGGCTAAATAGTTCTTCAACGTGACGGTGATTGCTCATGAAGTTACTCCCAGGCCCATCCAAAAGTGCCCCGCCAGGGTGGGTAAGAGTGCCTTCTACTCCCATCTGAGTTCTGCTGGTTTGCAGGAGTTTGGAATTCCTCTCCCATCCAAAGCCAACCTTGCGTTTATACTCGGTGGTCACACCCTGACCACTTGTCTTCTAGAACAATGCCAGCGGTGCTGTCTGGTTTGCATCACGGTATTCTGCCAGGAGGTGAGAAAGAGGAGCTTCGGGCTCTCTGGAGTCACTTGCTGTGGGAGTCTTGAGTGCTCCAGCTGCAGTGCATGCCAAGAAGAGAGTCCTTTGGCTAGACCCAGACCACTGTGCTGCTGGGAATGCAAGGGACTGCATCAAAAGGGAACCGTAAAGCATGACTTGGCAGCTTACCAAGTTGGGGACACCAGGTCTCCTGGATCAGGAGAGCTCACACCTCTGTCTATTAATGCTGGTGAAAGATCTAGCCTTGGAATAACTGCTTTATCTGATGGAGGTAGCAAATTGTCAAATTATAAGAGAGCTGCATATCCTGTGTTTGGGGAAGTGCAGGTACCCTAAAAGCAGTAATGTTTAGCATGGGGAATAAGAATACACAATATACTTCAAACTGCTCAGTTAACTCAAATGCTGTTTGTGTTTAAGAGAACAAGTAGGCTACAAGACTGTTTGTATATTGACAGGGTTTCCTTTTAGAGAATATTATATTGTATTGCATGTAAGTTAACATCATTGTTTCTCAGAGTTTAGAATGATTTTCTGTCCTGAGAAAACTTTCAAAATTTTCCTGATTCTGTCCATCTATTATCAGGGCAATATGTTGAAATCTCAAGAATGGTTGTGAACTTAACTGTTGCTTTAACATGAATTNTAATTTTAAGGGTATTATTTCAGCTATTGCTGCCTTACATTTTAAGATGAAAGCTTTGAAAGGAAAACCAATCAAACAGAAAATTAGTTAGAAAATAATCTAAATAACTTTATTCAATACTTTTGAAATATTTCCCTTTTTTAATAAGAAATTCAGTGCCTTTGGCTCATCTCTCCCAGGCAATTTCAGTTTAAATAATTTTTTTATCTTGTGGCAAAAGCAGTTTTCTTAAATTTTCCATTCAGCAGCATTCCTAATCCTGGAGGAGTAGGAACTCATTATTATTTCTTCCGATGTGATGACGGATAGGCAGTCTGCTTTTGTACTTTTATAAAGTTATCTGATAGTTAGAAACATAAACATAATGCAATATCTTGAAACCCACAAATGCCTTAGTTATTTAATAGAAGAATGAAACAAAAAATACATTTTTTTTCTCGACTTTGAGACCGTGCTGTCACATTATAATGATTGCCTAGGATTTACATTACATAAGTATCTGTATCAATACTAGGTTCCAAAGAAATTGGTTTTTGGGTCTCCTTTTAAACATCAGAGGTCTGTTAGTGTCAGTCATAACAAAAATATAAAGAAATTCACTAGGAGAAAAGAAGACTTATAATCAGATGAAACATGTCCAGTTTCAAGTTTGCAGAGAATGCTTCAAGTGTTTTATATTTTACAAACATTGTTAAAATCCCATCTGGTGTTTGTGGAGTATTTTACTATCTCCTGCTGGGCCAGGCAGACATTGGTTTTCATGTCTGTATGTTTCCAAAACATTAGGAAAAAAATTGAATGGACCTGGATCAAGCACAGCATAATGATAGAATACTGTATTTCCATTCTTCTGCATTTGGGAACAGAGACAAATGTCCTTGACTCCAGAAAAGATCCATCAGTTTCCATAATGGGCCTTCATGTGAAAAATGCAAAGGAGTAAATTTCTCTAAGTAGTTCAACATTCAACATCTTATGCATGATATATTTTTATGAGCAATAAATACATAATTTTTGTTTCAATTGTATATTTCATTTTCAAGGGAATCCATTTAAAAATATAAAACCCAGATGAAAATGTGTTCCTTTTTTATTTATGCATTTTTTTCTTTATGCAGTTGATTTTTCTAATGAATTGAGTGTAAAAAAAAAATAAAATATGAGAACTCCTCCTAGTTTTGTATTCCTGGAGTCAGCATCACCCATACCAATGTTCCATTTTCTCTAAAGTCAATGGGAACAGATCAATTTCTGTTCTTACACTGCCTCTACAGCTTGTATAGCTGTTAATTATTTCAATTTGGTTACTGAAGCAGTAAGAGAGGAGAAATGAGAATCAGTTCAGAAGGGGGAAGGGTTAGTGTGTCTGCATTAGCTGTTCTTTGTAGAAGTGAGCTAGTTATCTAAAATGGCATGGCAGTGATAGTATAGCTACTGCATACAACTCTATTTTAAAGGTTTAAGAAATATAAGTCTTTCCAAACGCATTTACTGTACTGAAGGACCTAGAAAGCCTTTCTTATGTTCACTGATAATTCCTAGAAAATGTTTATACATTGCCAAAATAAAAAAAATCTCAGATGAACAGAAGTATAAAAATAGACTGATTGCTTTTTAAGATGCAGTGGCCGTACCATTGGAATACCAGATGGAATTTTCCATAGACAATTCTGTGGCTTTTACCTGATAAATGGCTGGCATTATATCAGAAAACTTTTCTGTGGTGCTTTTGATTGTATATTTGATATTTTCTCACGTGGTTCCTCTCATTCCTCAGTTCTCTCTCTTTGTGGTTATCATGGCCATTCTTAGAGTTAAAGAACAAAGTTGAGAATGTGAGGTGAATAGATCATCTGATTCATGTATAAAACCCATGGAAATTAGATTGTTCTCTGCTTCTCACTTTCTCTGACCAGTGTAGAAATTCACTTCCTTTGCCATTTAGAATGATATTGTCACATTGTTACAGCAATTGCAAACATCATGATAATCAGCATTCTGGATGAAAGGCATGTATTTCTATTTGAGGCACTTTGCTGACTCTGTATACACAGTTTGATAGCAGTTTTACACTTAGCAGCAAATGCAAATGGTTAATTCTGTGGGAAACAGTGTAGAGGGGTGGAGAAGCTCAGCCAAGCGAATTGCTGTCTTCTCCATAAGGCAGATGTGCAATATAGGCATTTGTTCAATGAAGATCTCAATGTAGGATTAAATGGAATGGAAGAAAAACTTGGAGAAACGCAAGCTGAGAGAGAGTAGGAATTGCTGTAATCTGTATCAGCAAAGAATCAACTGCCTGTTCCAGCCCCTTAACTCTTTTTTTGGGGCTATGGTGGTCAGTAGCGAGCTGGTGACCAGCTGTGGAGGTGGAGGTGGGAGGGAGCAAGGGGAGGAGTGATGGGAGAAAGGAGGCCGACTGCAGCTCTCCAGCAGGTGGGAGTGATTATGGAAAGAATGACGACCTGTACTGTACAAGTTATTGATGGTAGTTCCCGGAGGAGTTGAGTTAATAATGCTGCAGCCAAAATAAACCACATCCCTTGCATCTTGTCTTTCTCCCTGCATGTCCAGAACAATGCAATGAAAGTCTGTTGTCTCCTCTCCCCCCATATCTCCCCCAACAAAATCAAGGTCTCTCCTACTCTGTTCTACACAGCTGCGTCATGAAAGGATTTAACTTATGTTTTCTGTTAAAAGTACAAAACCATGAAGATTGAGTAGATCTTAATTCTACTTTTTTTAAAAGATGATATAGGCTCAAAGTGAAAAAAGGAGTGGAAAGCAAACAAGGAGAAATACTATCTGTGTGATGTAATAGTGTGCTAATTTTGCATTTAGCACCTGTTCCTAGATCTGTTGTTTGGAAATTAAGGTGTTTGCAGGGTACAATCCATGAGGGAAACTGACACCCAGCCTTCAGGTGACAGTCTTTGGAAGGATTTGTTCTTTTTAATAGTATGGACTTGTAGAAAAGGAGTTGTTCTGAACAAGAATAATTGTAGAGTGGAACTCATGGAAGGGCTGAATTTTTGAAACTACGTGTGCTGATAAAGAAAGGTTGGGAGTCAGTCATCTGGGTCAGAATGGTTAAATGAAATTTGAATGGAAGCTAATCTAGGTAGGTGTATTAGTTTATTAGTAAAGAATCTTCTTTTAAGCTCAGGAGGAAAGGAGTTGAAAATTGAGGGTTGAGAAAAATAGGCATGGGCTGCACAGCTGTTTACTTGCAAGTCAGGAACTTTGTGTGCAGTGCTTTGTTGCTCTTTGGGTATCTGCTGTTACTGTAAAATCTTTACATCTTCCTGTAACAGTACTTCCCAGTCTTTTAAAAGCTGAGCTCATTTCCGAAGTGAAATCAATTTAACCTCTTCCTTTTCCATAAGCTTTTACCTTCAACCACCTTAGCATATGTATATTCTGTTCTTTCCTCATTGCATGTCATTTTTTGCAGTTTACTCTCAGAAGACTGGGGTAAGGATTCCTACAAGGTACTTTTTCCTTTGTGCATGCATCAGTAGTGAAATAGATAGTAGTATGGGCATTATCACCTCTTGCGTTTGGTGGATTTAATGCATGTCTAAGAATGTAAGCTACAAGAAGACCTTTCTAAACCAGTTGCTCCCTTGTTTTGCAGGCACCTTTCGCAACCACAAGAGTTAAAGCCTTAATTTTTAATGGTGGCTTCTTGGCCTCTTATAGGAAAGTTGTCCACCAAAGTTAGTCCATTTCCTAAGGAATGTTCTACATCTTGAGAAATGTTATTCTATAATTACCAGCTTAATGGCAGGCAAGTGGAAAACTCTTTTCCCACTAGACTTTTTATAGAGATAAAACATCTTGCAGACTGCAGAAGTTTTGCATGCTTGGTGATGATATTGGATAAAGTTAAAATGAGTGTATTTGCTTCTGTTGATTGAATTCCAACATTTATTTAGACCTAATTGTACTCAGCTCTAATCATCTTGACCTCTATTTCCCAGTGAGGGGTGGAAAATTTCCTTAAAATCCCTTCTGTTACCCTGGATTTTACTTAGGTTGCCAATGTGAGTCTATCGCTATGATGTGAAAGCCTTTGGGGAGGGAAGCACATCCATGTTCTATGAAGTATGATTGTATTACTGAAGCTTTAGATATCAAATGTTTTGAGTTTGTTGAGATACAATTTTTCCTAACAGCTACTGATCCTCAGTACGTAGGAAGTTTGGCTAGTGGGCGCAATGTCCAGGGACCAGTGAACAGGCCAGATGTGGATCCTTGCCACCCTGCATCGACCTCCAAATTTTCTTAGGAAATAAAAGAACACAGCATGAATGTGTACCAAGGAAGGGTCTGTTGCTGTCTGCACACAGCAAGATCTGCCCCAGCATTAATAATTGCAGTAGAGAGCAACATTCATTTCAGCAATTGTTTTTAAGCAACTGGGTCAATGATATTTTCGACAATGTGAATGGTGAGCATTTAAATTGCTTTCACAAAAGCGGTTAGCACATTGTACCACTAATTATATGATTACAGGGGAGCTATTTATCAATTTACTTTTACAGGAACTGTTTATTTTGGATTTAACCTTTGAGTTTTGCTGTAGTTTGAAACAGTGACTCTCTGTTAGTAGTGGCTAGTTTATAGAGTTCGGGGCCCAACAAAAATACCTCAGGATCATCCAAAGCCAGACAAGAGATTTTATGAAAATCTCCTAACTCCAAACATGGAACGTGAGTTCAGTTTCAGTGAAAAAGTGAGCAGATTTTTTATTTCTAATATTCATCTTTCTTAAAATTCAGGTTTGAGATCATGCAAGCATAGATAACTAGGGACTCAGAGAAGAGGACAGGCAGCCTTTGCTGAATCTACCTTATTTCACTTTCCTTCTCAGATAGCCACCTACTCTTTGGTTTTAGGCAGCTATGAGAAATAAAGACAATCTACTTTATCCCTGCCCTCTGGCACGTATTGGCTTTGAATGCAAAAACTTTGCTAGGGACAGAGCAATAAACTAAGCTGGCTTTTGATAGAACTGTATATATGGGCTGTAATGTCTCTAGATCTCCTGGTAGTCCTGCTAGTGGTGGCATAAGGAATTTTGCATGATAGATGAAACATAAATGTTGCACCGAAAGTAAGCACGTGCAACGCTTAGGTGGATTAAGAAGGTAGAGCAGTGAGGGTACTAGAGGGAACAGTGTGTACTAAACCCATAGCCAGAATGGCCTTAACCAACATTGGCTGGACTTTTCGCAAGTTAATTTGGGATTATATGGAATGGATTGTTCTCAAAATCTTATGCCCTGTGCTCCCTTTGGAGGAGTCTGAATATGCAGAATAAATGCAGGGCAGCATGCCCTGAACTTGCAGAAGCAAGTTGCATTGGTTTAACTTAAATTTTAAAATAGGTTTCAGTTAAGCACTCTTCGAGGACAATTCTCTTAGTTTAAGCATTAGATAGGTTCCTGACTTACTGACCCAAAATAGCAAGGTTTTCAGAGCTTTTTATACAAGAAGCCTCGCAGATTACTGTAGACACTATCTTGCTGAGCCCAAAACAGAATGACATAGAATTTATTCACAGACTGCTATTTAAAGAGTGCCTTTGAATACACTTGTACTTTCATAAGAGTTGAGCAATTGGCTCCATTCAGAAACTAAGGTATAGCCCTTGTAAAAGGTGTTTAAAAATTAGGCATTTTTAAATCAGGAATTCTAGACTCTATCCCACATCCTGCACTAAGCGCTAGTGTTAGCTGTGCTAAACATGGGGAGAGAGGGTGAGCTGAAAAAAACATCTGCGAGAGACTTGTGGAGGGGACTTTCTACCGAGGGCTAGAAAGAAATGTTAGGAATCTCAATTCTCTGCTGAAGGAGCAAATCTGACTCAAAAGGATGTATATTTCTTACTTCAGATGCCTGGTCTAGAACCCTTTTCATGAGAGACCCTCAAATTTCAGTGCCTTACTTTGATTACATATTTGTTCATAGTGTGACAGCCATCTGCTTCTCTTAATTGACTGACAGTTTAAGGACTTAAAATCTGAGGGCTTGGAGAAGTTGGAATCACTGCCATTGCCTTGGAGGGCAAGTCTGGATGGAGATTAGTGGACTCTGAACTGACCATTGCAGTCTTGGTATCTTGAAGATCTCATCAGGGACTTGGCCGTAACAAACTGAGGCTTCGAGTTCAGTCTGTGCAGTTCAGTTTCATTCTCCCAGGGTGACATGGTGGTGATACTACCGAGCTGCATGTTGTTCCTCTTTAGGCACTCATGTGGCCGGGGCACTTACTGAGATTCAAGAATCCCATATAACCAAGGGCAGGTAATGATCATTATTACTTCCCACAGGGTGTCTTTAAACTACACCCTACCCATACTATATAAGTTGTGACACCATCCAGAAAAGCATTCAAGATTCATTCATCCAAAAAGGCCAAGAAGAAACCTGTTTACTTCCTATTTAGGACACATATCTCATACTGATGATTTTGGGGTTTTGTCCTTATTCCAGCCTCAGGAGCAAATACCAGAACTAGAATACTCCAGCTGGTTGACAAGTGGTCGCTATCACTGTACAGCTGCAAATTGCTGTATCACAACTCATCTTTGTGTGCATGATAGCCTCCATATTAGCCAACAGCTCCAGAGGCAGAATCTGAGTGCTCTCAAAATATGTCCTTAAACTGTGAAATTTGCATTTCTAACTTTCTGGGTGCACCCACCTCTGGTTGTTAAAAAAACCAACAAACTTGATGGCTCACAACTGCTGCCTCTAGAAAGTCCAGTTCCATGAATATGTGTTAAATGTATCTCTGAATGTCTGTTGCATTTAGTTACTTGGAGATTTTAAGCTAGTGGAACATGTTTTTTCTGGATCCCAACCATAACTAGGTTGGCAATTTCAGAAAAAGCAGTGAATCAAATAGACATATATGTACTGGGTGAATTTAAGCAACTTCAAGATTAGGCAACAGCTGATGAGTCTTGTTTGGATCCCAGTTTTGGTCTCAGGGTCTTAGTTCCAACTTCAGTCCCGCTTTAAGTGCCTGCATCCTTCCAGGATACAGCACAAAGGCTTTAGAGAATTCTGGTGCCCGTGTTCAAGTGTGCTTTTGCATGGAACCTCGGAGGAAAAGATGATACTCTTTAGTCTTCCTCAGACTCTGCATGATGGTATGTGCTTTTCCACTTTTGAGTAAACAAAACTGATTGATTTGTGGTGGTCTGTACACATCTCAAATGTAATTCTTTTTCTGCTTTCCCTACCCTTAGGGCTGAGATACTCCAAACAAAGGGCTTGGGAGTTTTTGGTTTCTTCAGTGTGATTTCGTTCAGGTCTCATTATTGGGTTTTTTGTGAAATAAGGTATAAGTTAGAAGCGTGTATCATATATGTTTCTATGCATGTAAATTAGATTTCTCAGAGCTAATTGATTTAATCTGAAACACTACAAAATCCCCACTTCTTAGCATTTACTAATTTGAGATTTGTAGTGAGAATGAAATGGAAAGGAAGGACAGTTGCTACAGAAATAGACAGGGACCTTCTTTTGAAGAATGTTGACCTAGAAGCTGCATACACATATTTGTTTTGTTAGAAGAAATATTCTAAAAGGTGAATACAATAGTTCTATATTTTCTTAGGGGAAACCTCAAGTAACAATTATATTATTACTATTCAAACTTACATGGTTATATATTAAAATGAAAAATGTGTTACATTCAGTAACTTGCAAATAATAAGCTTTCTTTTAAAATTTCTTATAAATTTCTCCCTCCTTTCAAAACAGACAACCTGCATTTAGTCTGCCAAGAGCACGAAAGCATTAGACAACTATTATTCACCTTTTAGGTTGCTCTCAAATGCTAAATACTAAAAATGTGAAAGTGGTTGATTTGGGTTTTAGCGCTAACAGCTCAGATTCATTTTATAGAACACAGAAAATAAAAAGGGAGATGTTGCCCACTGGCAATTATTCAATGAAAAATTTCATCCTTTAAAATACATGTGGTAAAGGAACAGATATTTGAGGCATAGAGAAGACTGCGGAAAGATAGGTGCCTTTTTTAGTCACTCATTCTGAGGGAGGACTGTGTCTGATACCTAAACTGTTTTACATCCATTACTTTGTAACCCAAGATTAAAATTTGCATTAATGTGGAGGTCAGTCTGTCAAGAGGTTTTGTCCGGTGTAGATCTATAAACCCATGTGCCAGAAAAGTAGTTTCTGACATGGCTTTTCAGCAGCTCGTGGGGGTGATCTAGGCAGATAGAAAAAATCTGACTGCAAATCCTTTTGCTGGAAGGACTACCCAGCTTGCAACACTGATGGCAGAGAAGCTGCAGCTGAGAGTTGTGCTGCTCCTCACGGTCTGCTCCCCACGGTGGTGCTGAGAGCAGCTGAGGCAATTGGATTCCCAGGCTCACAGCAGCAGCGTGCAGCGTGCCTCTTTTCTTCATTTTGAGGGAAGAAAAGGAAGAGTTAATTTTAGTCTAACATGCAAAGCTTTTCTTTCTGTGTAATGTGTGAAGCATAAACTTGGTGGGAGGTCCATGGAATAGAGACTGACTCTGCCCCATTAGCATTCTGGTCATACTTTAGGACAACATAAGCAGACTTACGGCTTTTAGAAATGTTGTTTTGCTCTCATCTGCCCCACAGCTGAATTTTGTGTAGAGAGGGGGTGTTGTGCCAGGCTAAAGCTAGGGTATTTCAATTTCTTAGCCGTGTATTTTCTACTAATTATTCTTTCTCCCCCTCTCTACCCTCATAGTTTTTAGAAATCAACGAGAAAAATTAAGACAATTAATTCAGTTCAAGATTTACTTCTACCAAGTCATTCCATAACCTATGTTTGTTTTTACAATTTTTTTAAAAAATTAATACCATTGCTAGTAGCTTGAAAAAATTGTGGGTTTAGTGTCTGCTCATGACCAAGGTCATAGGAAACTTCACTGACCTCCCTCCCTTGCTTCCTCTGCAGGGAGGGAAAAAGACTCATGCCTGTTACTTCCATCACCACAGGCTGAAACAGGTTGTGTTGTCTTCAGAGCAGCCCAGTCACCTGCCCAAGTGAGTTCTGGATCTGGCAAAGCCAGGGTCCGTAAGCAGCAAGGGCATGCTCTCAATAAGCTCTCATAGTGGAAGACAACTCAATACAAATAACCCCTACTGCAGGTTCTTTTAAAATTCTCTTCTGTGGTGATGAAACTTTTGTATTTTTCACTTTAGTTTCTGAATACTACAGGACATATATTACATTGACCAAACTGGTTGTTTGACTTAAAAAACTGAAATGGTTTTCTGCTGTTGTGATTAGAAGGCATAGTATAATGTGTATCACAGTAATGGTTTATTTTGTTTAATTCTTTCTGCAGGCAACTTGAACTAAATTTTCAAATTCCTTAGATTGTTTGGGGATTTTTTTGCACTAAGCAGAAAATAAAGTATTCAAAACTGTTTTGGGCTTATGCCTTCTAGAACCACAAATATGTCTCTAAACAAGAAATATATTTTGAAACAGGTCACAGGTTTTAATAATTCTCAATGTTCCCTTCAGGTTCCCATTTTGTATAGGGAGTGTTGTAACTAATTGCATCTCTCGGTTTAAGGCAGAAGTACCTTAAATATGGATCAGAAATGTACCTGGCTGCAAAGGCTGGCTCTTTACTGTCCCAAGGCTTTGGAGTGTTTAGATCTTGGAACTTGATTTTGGTCAGGCTTGTTCTTTGATATCCTCAGATGAAAGGCAGACTATAAATGTGAAGGGCGAATTCTTCTGCCATGTTATACCAGTGTTACCGAATTAGTGCCAGTGTGGTCACATGCAGGGTGGAAAATTTGCCCCAGAGTGTTTATTTTAAGTAGCAATAAGGAAAAGAAGAAGAAACACAAAACTGTAAATGGCCAGGAAGCAGGCCTCATGCTAACTTTATTTGCCAAACGGGTGATTTACTCCAACATTAACATTTTATACAACCAAGCTGAATTTACTGTATAAAACATTTTATTGCAGCAACCCTGCCTCCCCTGCCCTTTGCCTTTTCTAAGATTGAAGGGCACACATAAACAGTTAAAAGACCTGAAATTGTTTTGCTATCTGTGTTCAGTATCCATCCAGGTTTATTTACTACATAAAGAGCAAAGAAAACCAGCTAAATATTTTAAGAGGATAGAGAAGTTTTAGTTGTAAAATATCCAGGGTCTTTATTGTAGACTAACGGGCTTGCACTACAGATTTCTAATAGCAAACACTAGAAGTGAAAAATAAAAAGGTTTAATGCATTAATTATGGGTTGGTAATGGACAGATATGTGGTGCTCCTTCTCTGGCTGGCATGGCACGGCATCAGCCTTGGGTCTCCACTAAAACAAAAAAGCGGAAAGTCAAACAACAGTCATGTCAAATTAAACCTCTTTTTGTTTAATTTTTCAAAGTGATTCATTTAGCTGGTTGGCAGAGAATCAAACTGATAACTAACAATAGTTCATTTATTTAATGTTGCTTTCAGTACCCCGTAGCCACTCAACTGCATCAGGACTTATCTTCTGTAATTCTCTTTGAGCTGTGAAGATAGGCCAGGAAACTGGAGTAGGTCAGGTGTACATGAAGGTGCAGCTCCCATGGTGGGGCAGTTTGTGCTTTGTGAACCATAGAATTGGGAACTGATTTTCAAGAACAGTTAAAGCTTACTTTTAATCTGAAAAGTGAATAAAACTGATATCACCATGTTCCATGTTTGCTGAGTCTGAACAATCAAAAAATAAAAGAATCCGGTTTATAGAGTAAAAACACATGTTGTGAAAGCTGCCAAAGCTGCAAATTGTGAGAGCAAGCAATGAAAATGAGATCTTTCCTGACTGCATTTTCTCACCAGTCTCTTTGTGATTTCCATGTTAATTCTATTTTTTAAAATAGGATTGAAAAACGTAAGTGTGATTAGAATGAACAAACAACGCTGTAGTTTTGCACAAATGTGAGTGAATCTAGTAATAAGTACTTTATAGTAATGGTTCACAGGGCTATAAAAATCAAGTTAAGTTAAAGGTTTTATGTCAATAAAGTTAGTAGATAAAAACCTAATAGAGAGGAAGCAGCTCAGTTGAGTGAGAAGATAATATTTACAGTAAGTGTGAGTGTTGATAGCAAAGTTTTTTCTGTTCTGTTTAATAGAATTTTGTGTGAATGTGGAATGGTGTTCGACCAAGGAGCTCTGGCATAGGTTGTTCACCCAATGAAAACAAGTAAAGTGTATGACAGTTCTCTGGCATTTTAGAATTGTATATAATGCAGTATAACTATATACAGAAACACTACAGCGAGTGGGAAAATATGAGCAGCCTCCACATGTAAGACATCTGTTTACATTGCATGTAAAATTTTTGTCCGTTTGTTGTTTTAAAAGCTGAATAATTTTGATCTTCAGTTTCAGTTTTTACATTTTCCATCTATACTTCTCCATATATTCATGTTCACCTAAGGTGATCTGTGGAAAAAGAGAACAGTTTTATACATAAGAACCATGGATTGTATATTGAATAAAAAATTCCATTATTCAGCTCTGGTGAGGATTATCTATGCTTGCAAGGGACAAGTTTTCTCAAAAGCCAAGGAATCATTTCAGTGCTGTTCCTGTAAGTATTCTCTGTCTATGCCAAAAGCTCTTGTGCCTGTGGTTCATGTCTAATTTTGTGCAGGTCTTTTACCACAGAAGGTTATTTTGGAATAATTTTCAAATGCTGTTTTTTCTTAGAGACGCATAGTTACCTGTTATTCAACTCACATTTATGAAAATAAATTGTTTTGGTAGAATAAAGACTTTTTTTTTCATAAAATATGTATTGCTGTTGTTAAGTAGAAGGAGTCTATCAAAAAAAGACTGGAGAAAGAGCACTGATCCATCATTTATGTTTCTCTGGGACTATATGTGATCCTTGTGTTGAAACCTGAAATTTTTCCTCTCTGAATTGCATTTAATATATAGGTTTTATTATTCCGTCGTTACTGTATGTATAATGCATTGAAGAAGGTTTGTGTTCTCTGACATCCTGGTGAGCCAAGCCAGTGAGAACTTTTGGTAAGTATGGGTCTTCAATCAGTCAAATCAAGAGTGAATTCTGATCAAAAGGAATCCTTCGACCTAGCATGGTATAGAAACAATCTGTTCTCATAAAAAATGTATTATAGAAACAATACAATGTCCATTAAAAATACAATGTCTTTATATTTTGTACTTTCTGGTGCTTTTTTAGAGTGATGTGAAATATAAAGGAGAAACACAAATTCTAAATGTGTTGTACTCACCACTATGGGAAATATATCCTGAGCACTTTGCTCTGGTGAGAGTGCCGGAAAGGCTACGGGTATTGAGAACATATCCATTATGATGAGGATAAAGAACCACTCTGCTGTAATAAAGGCCCTCACTGCTAAGGACTTTAAAATAGAAAAAAGAAATCTAAAATCAATACAGCATTGGTTAGGGCTAATATAAAGGCAATGTAAGAAGCAAAACAAGCATAGTGTTATTGTTATTTATTACTGGTGTTGTTTATATTGCACCAGTAGGGATATGCATGTTATGTAGATGGGTGTATAAATAATATTTTCACCCAAAAATTTGAAACTAAATTCCTACGTACAGAAAAAGCAAAACCACAAGAAGGGTGGTGCCAGGGTTGTTCATGTCTGTGCAAAGCTGTCCTACTATGTGTGGTGCTGGTGGTGTTGGCATGGGAGTTACAGGACATTTTATACTGTTGAAATGTATATTTTGAAAATATAACCCAGAGGGTAAAATTCAGTCATGAAATTGAGTTTTGTCTTTGACATCAAAAGGGCCATGGCTTCACTCAGATAGGTACTTTTGTCAAAGTATGAGAAAACATGACTGGAGAGAGTACTAGTCAATAACTGAGAGGCAACTAATAAAATTTTATAGTTAATTTTCTTGAAAGTCCTTTTAGTTCTGGAAATATACAGGAGTCAGTATAAAGGTTATGCTTAAAGATTGCAACCTAAAATATATGTTTCACCTCTTACAGTCAGCTTTTTTGGTGGAATAACTTCCCTTAAATGAAAGACAGAGAGAGATCACATGAAAAGATAATAATAAGAGGCAGGAATTTTAGTCCAAAACTTACAAGTTTTGGATTTCACAGACTTCACACATAAGCATGCAAAGGTGACAAAAGGGAACAATTGCTAAAAGGAGGCAGCTTCTAGACTGGATTATGAGTTGTGTTCTATATTCAGTGCAATGTGATACTTCCTGGCCACTACTGGGGTCAAAGCATTTAAAAAATGGAATATAAGTCAACCATCTCCCCAGCAACCTGAGAATTTTTTCATATTTCCCGCAGTTTAAAATAAAAGTGAAAGGAATCATGCTTTTTCCTACTCTTACTTGCAGAAAAATATAATTGTTTACTTAAATAATCTGGTGTATTGCTTATACTAGAGAAAGATGTTTCAGTGAGAATATGTCATTATGACAGGCTTTTATTTTGCAGTTGTATTTTAAGAAACCCCATTCTGAAGACAGAGTTAAAACTCTATGCTGTTGCAGCACACGCATTTCTTCACCAACAACTTCTGACACAACTGGAGGGCACTAGAAAGACTTATAAACTTATAAGTAGTTGGAGCAGTCCACATTTAAGGAAGACATTATAGAAAATAACTTAAGACTGGACAATTGGAAATTCAGTTAGAAAGGAGCAGAGATTCAGACCTGTAAGTGGATTTAGAATTTCAAAAGATGGGAATTTGCTAATGTTTGGGTACAGAACATGCCCTTGGTGAATAGCAACAGCTCTAGAAGTGACCGTCTGTCATCTCAAGCACAGAAATTATCTGTGAACACACCTCAATTGTGAAAAAACACATTGGCTCACACTGGTAATCAGCTGCCTTGCATTTAACCACCGGATGGGCATAGATGACCACAGAGAAGCAGCTGACAAACTATAGGTTAAAAAGATGATTACTCTGCAGCAGATTTTCACTGTGTTGATGTGGTGGGTTCACCGTGGCTGAATGCCAGGTGCCCACCCAGTTGCTCTATCACCCCCCTTCCCAGCTGGACAGGGGAAAGAGTAAGAGTGGAAACAAAAAAAAAACCAGCACAAATCGTGGGTTGCGATAAGGCAGTGTATATTAATACAGAAAGCAAAGCAAAGCAGGGTGCGCGCGCGCAAAGCAAAAGCAACAACTAATCTCTACTTCCCATGAGCAGCAGGACCCCCCTGACCGCGTCTGAGAAGCAGGGCTCCTAGAAATCTTCTAACCGGAGACAATGAGTGCCTCCCCTTCCTGCTTCCTGCCCCAGCTTTTATATCTGGGTTGACGTCATATGGTATGGAATATCCCTTTGGTCAGTGCAGGTCAGCTGGCCTATTTGTGTCCCCTCCCTTGCCCTTGACTGAACAGTGAGTGCTGTGCTCAGTGATAGCCAAAATATGGGTGTGTTATCAACACCAATGCAGAGCACAGCGAGGGCTCCTATGGGGAAACAAATTCTGGCTCAGCCAGACCCACCACAGTTGATGCTCCAAACACAAAGATAGGGATACCTAGGGATGAAGACAGAAGCTGAAGACCTAAAATAATTATCTGAATGGTAAAGGGGTTAAAGAAACCATAGCTATTCACACAAAGTGAAAGAGTAATTTGCTCTGCTTTTCAGTAAGGTGACTATTACTAGCTGCAGGAGAATAAGTATAAATGGGAATGAAATAATGGAAATAACTATAACAGGAGTAAAAGCAAAATTACAGGTGATTTTATCAGAAGAGTAACAAACCTAACAGTGGCTGTCCTCTTTGAGAATTTGCAACAAACTACAGATCTAGTATCAACTATTTTAAGTCAAGCTTACTGAATTAGTGATAGTACTAGATCCAAGGACAAGCACTTGGTCTGTGTTTGTGTAAGAAGAGGAAACTGCTGTGTGCAACTGCAGACTTGTGAGTCTGGCTCAGTAATACATGTAATTTTGAAAGAGGTTTTGAAGGAAAAGACCATTAAAGCTGCAGGTAATATGGAAGTGGAATATTGATTTAGCAAAGCAGTATATGCCAAATGTACTTTATCTGGTTGGTTGTTTTTTTTTTTTTTCCCTTTTAAATAGAATGACTTCATTTTAAACAGAAAGGAAATAAAGGGGTTATATTCTCTGTGTCCCTTTACAATGCACTCATTATGGTCCTGAAAAGAAAATGGCTTACTTGTTTGAAGAAAATGGAATTTAGGAGCACCATGTGAGATGACCATGGTAGGTGATTTAGGGCAATATTGAAAAAGGAACCATTATGCTGTCGGGTGGGTAGGTGGTTAGGACCGACCCTTAAGCAGCTGCATTAAAAGAAATCTTTCCACTAACAGACATAAAATAAAAGTGGGATTGAAACTTCCTGATCGTACACTATTGGGAAACTTAGATAACCAGAACAACCAACAACAATATCTGCATTGCCTTGAGGACCTGGGCAGCTAGAAAGATTCAGCTGTAAGAACTGTAAAGCATTTCAGGAACGAACTACAGAGAAAATAAAAAATTTTCTTGTAAGCTGAGAACTTGTCAGCTGGAAATAAAGATTATGAGAAGCCCAATTTCTGTTTATCAAAATACTATATGGCTAGAAATCTCCATTCACCATTTTAAGTATAACATTTGGGTCTTACTATGCCTTCCTTTATTCTGTTAAAAATCAATTTCTTATCAAAAATGTCTTCTCCACATGGCTACTTGTAGCATATGATCCAGTCCCTTTCTTAGTTAACTATACAAATAGAGGTTCTGTCGCTCTCTCACAGTTTTCCCAGACCACTTCCCATTCTTGTAGCTCTTTTCTGAGAGCCTGCCATCAAGATTCCTTTCGAAGTGCAGACAGCAGTGCAATTCAGCAGTGATCCATTAGTACTGTATTATGATGATGATGATGATGATGATGATGACTAAGGAACTACCACTCCTGACACTGTTACACATCGCTCTATTCGAGGACTTTATTCTTTGTCCATAGCACATTGGAAACAGACATTTTTCAATAACCATGGCTTTGACAAGTTTTCCAGTGATGCTGTGTTTATGGTAACATCCCTCTTCTTCTCAATTCAACTTACTGTCTTCATTCCTAGGTATCTCTATCCTTGTATTTAGTCATATTAAACAACTTGTTTATTTATGAAGCAATAAAGATCAGCCTGTAGAGGTGGTTTGACCCTACTTCTACACGTTACTCCTGTATTAAGTGGAAGGTTATTTGCAAGAGGATGTGATATATAAAATGCCAGCTTAGAAACAGAGTGTTTTTTCTTAGCTTTGTTAGAAATTGACTCTACAGGAGACAAAATAAGGATCCAAAACTGTTAATAGCTTTGTGTACCAATTAGTAATATATCTCTATATTTATCAGTGTCTTTTGTATGTGTATAGACATATCTATATGGAGGACATATATGGCTATGTCTTTATATTATGCATACATGATTAGATTAAAACCCAGGAATGATGTAAGTCTTCATAGTTACCCCGATTATAATTAATAATTAAATTAAGAGAATTTGTTATTGCTTATTAGTAAATTCCTAGTATTAAAAATAATAAGCCTCATTAATGAAATTAATTAATAGGTCCTTAACAAGTAAGTACAGTAAGGTATTTCTATCTGAATTGCAACAATAGAGTAAGTTACTATGAAATGATGTTAAGGCTAGAATAGCAAGAACTATATGCCATGTAGAAAGAGAAGTCTTGCCTTCAAAATTAAATCTTATATAATGTTTCCATTGTAAAAGCTGTTTTACTATATGGCAGTGCAACTTGAAGACATATCAAGCTTCTGCTATCTGAACTCCACCTCTTTATGAACTGTATCTAGCTGCAGGCTAGGTCTGTATAGGCAGGCACACTTCGACCAGCAGCCAAAAATTAACCACAAATTAAAGGCTCTGGAAACAGATGGAATGGAAAATGAGAGGAAGCCAAAATATAATTAGCAGCATAACAAGGCAAGAATTGGCTTGGAACACCTTTTGCCACACTGCCTAGAGTACCCCAGAAAAGTAGACACCTTTGCTGTTTGCTGCTCCAAAGGAGAATGGAAGTGAGCTGAGCCAGGTAGTAGTGGTAGAGCCACTGAGCTTTTACAGGTCTCTTTGCTGGCAGAGGAAATAAGGTAATTTTCTCTGCCCAGATATTTCTCACTGCGCCAACTCCTCCTGAGATTACAAAGGTAAACAGTAAGCCTAAGGCTGCCCTGACACTCCTTGCAACTTATGCCAGATGAACTGTGTAAATTTATACCTGCATGATCTGTGCCTAAACCCAACATTTTCCCTAGAAAAGCAGCATCAACTCAAAAAAAAGATACCATGGGTTACACACAAAAAGGGGGGAAATAGCCATTGAAAGGGCTTCTGGAGAAAAAAAAGACTGTTACATGGAAGTGAGAAATACGCACTGGACAAGGAGGCACAGCTAACCAACCAGCTCACTGTAAGCCAAATGCCGCTGTACTGTCTGCGTCCATGGTTCAGCATCTGTACATTTCTTTTTAAATATGTCATTTCCTATCACAATGAATGACAATGACAAGGTTAGACTCACAGAATACGGTTTTCTTTAGGACACCAAACTGGTGCTCTAACACTCGAGATGGGTTAGGCCTTTCACTTGTAGAAATGTAATGCATGATTGAGGGACTCATTATCTCTCATGCCCAGCAACAGATTCTGCTAAAACAATCCAACTTTCCCATGCAATTAAAATGGGAAACAGTCACAACAAAGGCTTAACTTCAGAATAGCACCTTTACTGGCATTATGCACTGTGGTAGATATACATTAATCAGACAGCTCAAAAAGCGGCTAATATTTTGAACTGGTGTCCAGTACTTTGGAAATAATGTTCTATGTTAAATGTAAAATAACTAAGCCCTTTATTACTGTCAAAGTAATTCAACACAGAGATCCTTGACTCTAATTCAGATCTGAGTGATGCATTTATGTCAAAATACACGCGAAGCGTCCATTTCTGAGCATCCCTGTAATGCAGCAGAAACACTTTGTGGAACTTTCCACTGTGCATTGCTTTCCTACCCTCTTGGTGATTTCTTTTATGTCGTTATGCCTCAGTGGCTGTTAGGTGAGGGAACTGGATACAATGCTATTGCTCTAATTAAACTGTGGTGATCAGTCCGTGGAAACTGCCTTGCTTTTCTTGCACTGATTCGTTTACCTTCCTGTTGGAGCTTGTAAATCTTTTCTGTCAGCCTCTGCATTCCATCCTTCCATACACTTTAAAAGTTGATTTTGGGATGGAGATTACTATCTTCAAAACTGCCTGGGTATACAAAGCTTTCATTTTTTTCCTTTTCAAAATTACCAAATTTTGCTAAAAAAGCACTGTGAGAGATTCTTTGTATTTGACTAAATCCTGCTGTTCTTACTGAGGATAATATGCAGTAATGGTGATAAAATCTCACCCAGTCTAAGATCCCTTGGCCCCAAATAATTTCCTCTACCATAATCCTTAGGAATGAATGAGTGTTTGAGTTAGTTGCCATTATGTGATCAAGATTCTACGAGGTTAAGTGCTTTGCTGCTCAAAAGAGCTTGAATCCAGCATTTCTCTGCTACTTGTAGTTTTGCATATGCAGTTCTTCTTGTGCTAGCTCTTGATATGCTTGATTTTTTTCCTCCATCTTTCTTATTAAAGCAAAGTCCAATTGAACATTTCAGAATAAGCCCTGGTGTTATCAAACTTCGTATTTGCACGCACATGAGTCACACTGTATCAAATAGAGCAACTGGACATGAACCCACAGACTACAGATCTGACTGAGGTTCAAAACAAAGGACCTGTTACACATCCTTTCTGTCAAGTAATTTTATGCAACAACATTTTTTTAAGAGAGGAACATTTGCATATTCACTGCCTTTAAATACATAAATGTGAGAAACCATTGAGCTCTTCTGTCTTTAACTGACTTTTATGCTAAGTTTAGACAGGATTAAGACCTTTGCCAAAAGCCACTTCTACTGGCATAACTTTATAAGTACAAGCTATAAAACTATAAATCATTTTAAAACAAGGAGCATGGAGCTGATGTGGCATGTTTGTAAAATCACATATATCAAAGAAAAACGTGTCAAGCTGTGCTTCACAATATAAACCTAGAGATAATTCTAATAGAAATGTCTGCAGCTTTAACATTTTTAGAAATAAGATTCACGCTTTTAATTAAAAAATGTGCATGAAGAAAACTTTTGTTATTATTTCTGGAACTAATGAAGAGTGGTAATTTCTTACTGAAACTATTTCATTTAATAGCTTGAAGTCAATTTTAGCTGTTTGCTTTCTGCCACTGAATTCAACCTGTATTGGCAGGCCTAGAAGCGAACAAATTTTTTCTGCTCAATTACTTGAATAGTGAAGAATACAAGTTCTATAGGCAACTTTGGTAAATTTTGGTAGAAGAAATCTCAAGCAGAGTTACACTTTAAAATATTGAAAGCAAAAGTAATGCCAGATTATTTCATTAGAAGTAAAACTTCAGATTTTTTTACTTGAGACTACTGAGCAAAGGAAAGGTACATGAAAATTATCATATGTTGAAAACATTAGGGAAGTTACTGAAATATTCAGGAAAAAAACCCCCAAAAATACCCAGGAAGTAGATCTTATAAATGATTTCTTCCTTTCTGAAGATTTCCTGTATGATTGTAATAAAATTTGCGTCTTCTATAGTACTGACTATCAACACTTTAATAGCTAATCAGGAAAGGAAGCAGAGTCTTTGGTGGTCATCCCACATAATTTCACTGCAAAGTGCTTTTTCCGTTGTTAATGTTTCTAATCAAAGTTTGTCAGGTTGGGAAGAGCTCCCTGTAAAACCTGCAAAGCCACTCCCTGGTTTATCTTTCAAAGGTCTCCTCTGCACTTGTAATTGCTGATGTCTGCAAAAAATATCAGCGGTTAGATTGCTGAGGTGCAATCATAACTTCGTGGCAGACAAAGATTTATTTCACTTTCTGTCACCATCTGAAAGATTTTCTAGCCTTTTTTCATCTCTACCTCTATTCTCATTCTTTTAGGATAAAGCTTTTGGAGTTGAGATTATTGTGTTCTACAGTCATGGTCCATGGCTAGGGCTCCTACTTGATAAGTTAATATGAGTGAAACCTTTTTATACATTCTATTCATCAAGAAGATACTGGCACATATGCTCACATATGCTAAATATCTTACTTTTCTTTGCCAGTGATGCTTCAGGTGCCATACTGAAATACTATTTTACTTGAGATAAGTAAATGAGCTTCAGCAAAGCGTGTGAGCAGACTGCATGGCAATCATGTAAACCATGTCACTGCTAGGAACCAGTCCAATATATGTTTCAGTGCATAGTTATGTATTGTGCTAAGCCATGATAACAGACATCTGCTTAAAGTTCAGCATGAATTCAGAACTTCATTGCCGTGGGGTCTTTCTATGGTGAAAAGCCATTAAAATCCTAGGATGTGAAAGTGTACTATCCATTCAAGCCCTTTACCCAGAATACCTTATGCAATAGGTGTATTTCTCATTGTAAAGGAGGGAGGAAAAGGACACAGATGGTTTGACTCATGGTAACAAAGGAAAATAAATTAGTTAAGAAAATACATGAACACCAACCACTGTGTTACTCCTCTGTCTGTTTTCAGAGTCTACAGGACATAGGAAGACGATGCAAAGTGTTTGCTTCCTCTTTCCAAAACTGTATCTGAGTGCTGCATGGATGAAATCTCTGGACGTCAGGGACCTTGAAAAGGATTTGATTCTTCAAGTATTTCTCAATGTAGGTTACCTGAGAGATTAGTCAGGCAAGAAACTGTCACACTTCAACTTAGGTTGAAGATTTTTTTGAGCTACCATTGTGAAATTTTGTGGGCTTATGCTCTTGCCTTACATGTGTCATACAGTTGAAAAGGCTGGAGCACTTTATAAACATCATAAAATATTTTAAATTTTTATTTTTTCTTTTCTAAGAACACAATTCTGGACCCTAAGTAGGGTAAGGAAAAGCAAGTATGAAATTATCCATCAAATGTATATAAAGCAGTGAGTTGTACTTCTAGTTTCAACACCTGGAGAAAAAAATTAATCTCATAATAATGAAAAGTGTGCATCACAAGACTGATTAGTCTTCCTGATCATAAGCCTCAACAGTAAAATTATGACCTCAGGGAGGCAGTGAATGTCCTCATGCAGGGCATAATCCCAAATATCATTCATATGTAGTCAGATCTGATTAGCCTAGGTGAATGGTAAATTCATTTTGTATTTAAATTACAGCATTAATAAAAAATGTATGAAGTCGAGAGATTGAGGAGGATGCAGGCAAGTGAAAGAGGGAAAAATTCCATACTGCTGTTTTTCAGAATGTATTTGGAATGTGCAAAACATACCTGAACCCTCACATACATTATTTGTCTTTAGAATCTAACATATGAAAACTTGCCATTAGTAAAAAGAATGGCCTAAAAAGTATATAAACAATTGAATACTGCTTTTAATTTAGAGAATGCATCAATAATTTTGTCTGATGAAGCTCTTACTGATCATTATCATTGCTGTGAAAGGAATAAATAATGAAAGCAATGTGTTTGTACAGATTTGTTCGAATGTATAGATTTTAATTGACCATGAAGTGAACTAACACAGACAGTTCCAAAGGAGGTACAGTACAGCATAAACAGGTATGAAAGAGGGAACGATCTGGCAGAGTCAGAGCTAAAGTCTTCTTCCTTCTTGTGTGAAGCTTCACCAGAAATACTGGAAGATGGTTCTACATTGACGCATGAGAGTCTGGATCTATGATGAATCATTTAACTGATTAGATCAATGGTGAGCAATCAGTTAACTTACTTGACTTAAATGTCACAACTTGTCACAGGGAGGCCCTGCAGAGACACCTCGATAAATTAGGGGACTGGGCAATCTCCATTTCTGATACAAATTATTCAGTTTTTACAATATCATTGATATTGCTCATATTTGAATGTTACCAGTCTGTGGGGTTTATTAGGAAAAAAATAACTGCCTTTTTGTCTTGGTTGGTTTTGATCTATTCTGTATCCACAGTATTACAAAAGGGTCCGAAATGGCCAACAGAAAATTGCTGTGAAGTAATTTTTCAGTCTTTTCCTAAGTGTTTATATTTCTGTTTCATCCTATTATTCATCATCAGTATGTATTATTGCATAAGAGTACTTGGATTTCATTCAAATATATGATTACATAAGGTAGGCTTTTGTAAGACAAAAACCTTAATTGTGTTAATTCCAAAGAGAAACTGTGGATGAAAAAGCATGTCTCTTAAATTAAAAAAAATTGGAAACTCTCTGGGGGTATAAAATTAGAGGACTGTTTAGTCATCCATGGCACTCTCATAGAGCAACATACAGTAAAAGGCCATGTAAAAAATGTGGAATTTCTTCAGAGCTGGGAAAGGTGAGACACATATCTGTTCCTAAGACATGGGTGTGTGGCCCTAACCTATGGACCCTACATGTTCAGTCACTAAAAAGGTAACTCCAAAGCTCTGAATCAAATTTGATATGATTATCTCTATGCAGCCAGAGCATTTTCTTGGGAACTGTGACCAGACTTCTGAATATCCTTCAGAGAGTACTCAAAAACTAGTTCCTGCAGTACTTAAGGCATATGTTGAGTACAGGAAAACCCATTCTGTTAATGACAGTTTCTTGCTGTGGTAAGTCTTGTGGTGAGTATAATGATGTAATGGTGCTATGAACCAGGCCCATAGTTAGCATATTTGGTTAGCCTATTAGATGGTGTCTTTGAAGAAATGTCTTATTAATTTTATTAATACTTTTTCTTTTTTTGATTCCCAGTTTTATGGATGGCAATCCATGGAAGGCAGCTAAAGGTTATTTTAATTATATTTTACATTTAAGGGCCTGCTTTTGCAGGAGTTATGGCAAGAGAAGCGTTGGCAAGTTCACAACAGCTGCAAGATTGGGCAATAAGGGATTTAAAAAGATTTGTAAAAAAACCCAGGGACTAAGTGCCCATTTCACTGCCTGTTGTTTCCTGTTATATCTAGAGAATGGAAAAAGGAAATTCCATATTGACTAGATTGAGCTGTACTTGCCATCTCAGTAATGAAACCATCATGCAATTCCTTCAAATGAAACCTCAGTAAAGCTGCACAACTGTTTCTTTTTACTTTCACACTGTAAAAATACAGAACAGCAAGTGTCCAGGAAAATATATTCATTGGAAAGAAGCTACCAAAGTCTGTGCTTTTGACTGTCATCTGCAGCTTATTTCACACACCCCCCCAAAAGCAAGAAGACAAAAATGGAAACTGCATGGGTGGTTTATTACTCAGCATTGGGCTCCAAGTGAGTGTTCTTGATGCAATTGTCTTCCTGATAGAAAACAGACTGATAATTTGTTTCCCAATTCCATAATTATTTGAACTCATTAGATTTCAGAAAATATTAGAATATTTCAGATTGTCCATACACTCTCACATGCTTCCTCTATTTAATTTTTGGGCCTGGATCCCCTGTTCCTGGTAACTGATAGAGTAATTTACGGCTTTGGAGGTGTACGAGTGTGTATTAGGTAAACAAACAGATTCTGATTTGCACAGGCCCTCCATTACACTGAATTTGAAATATTTTTACCAGCATCTGAGACCTGAATACTTAAATTTTCAATGAAGTTCTTTTCCACGATCAATACTGTCTAAAGGAGCTTTTCAGTAAGTGTTCAATGCAGTGATGAAAATGGCAACAATTTCTCTCTAAAGAAGGTAATTTCTTTGTTTCACCCTCTTTTTAGAGGGACCTGTCTGCACAGTTCCTGTGCCACTACAGTTCCTGTGAAGAGTGTTTTAACTGAGTGAAGCTTTTTTATTCACAGAAAGAATGTTGGACAGGTTAGTACTATTGTGCAATATTGATGTATTGTGCTATAAGCAGCACAAGTTCCTGAACATGGTTCTGCCAGAAAGAAAAATAAATTCTTGATGCCTTGCTAAATGACATTTGCTACTCACCAGTTCTTGTGTATGTGTGAGAACAAAAAATTCTGGATTAGTAAAAGACACAAAAATATGCAAACAAAACTAAAAACAAAGGCACTTTAACATTCTTTTTCACCACTTTTTGCCAGAAATTTGATTTTAAGTGTGTTTCATTTTACCTGAATGTTAGCTTTAGACTGGAATATAGTAGCTCACATTAGAAGTCAGGAGTCAATGACTGATTCCTCTACACTGGGGATGAGGAAAGATGGAGAGGATTGATTCTTACACTTACGTAGTTTTTCCTGGAGTTCTCTTGGTTCTGCATAGCTGCTTATCCCTCAATATTAGCAGTAAAGGCCATTCCAGCCTTCCCAAAATATTGTCAAAGTATCTGTTTCTGAGTAGGTCATTAGTTTTCAGGGACTTGCCAGCTATGCTACACAGTATGTGGGAAAAAATGTCGTGGTGCTTGGGTGTGATGCCAACAATAACCAGCTGTGATTCACAGCTGTGATTTCTCACCAAGTAATTATAACTTTTACTGTACTGGGGAAAGAAAATAATACTAACAATGAATATTTTAGTAACATTTACCCATTACCAAATCATTCTTAAGTTGGGAAAAAGAGCTAGGAGCCCTTCTTATTGGTTGGAAATTTCCACTAACTTTCTTGGGAAATCCAGACATGCTAAAAATACAGTGTCTGTATACCTATGTGGCAAGGATTATCCTCTTTTCCTGGTAGGATGAATTCTCTTTCTAGCATAGACGTCTCATAGTTGTATCATGGTGTTTATGAGCTTTTTGGCACTGTTTCCTTCCCAGTTCTATTCTGTAGGGCGCTTTGGGCATTCCGAAGGTGGGTGTCCCAATGTTCAGTAAACCTACTCCTAAAAATGTCCCAGCTTCTTAGCATCATAACAGACATTGTCTGTCTCAGTTTAGCATTGTTACCGTCTCTATGTTCCGTGCTCAGAATTTGCCTGTCAATAGTAACTCAGTTTTTCTGGGACCTCAGCACACATTAGAAATGCAAAGTTTCCTGGTAATATTGTGGAGTGGATTTTGCATTCTTTTTTCATCTGTGTTTTCCTGTAGATCCTTTCTTGGACATTACCTGTCCATGCACGTAAAAGATCCAGTGTTGCAGGCACTTCTTCACTTACATATTTTATTTACATGGTCAAGATTTTTTTAAGGTGCTTGAAGTTAAGCCCTGATGCCTGCATTGTGCTTCAGTACAGTTTTCTAATGATCTAGGTCACTGGGAGATGTGGACAGCCATGCATTTGGGAAATCCAAGCTATTATCCAAATACAGGTTTGGGATTTTAATCTCCTATTTTTGAAATTTGACCACATTAATTATGGATTTTGACTTACGCAGAAGGACTACTCTGTGTCTTTACTCTTAGATAATGGAAAATATGTAAATAAGTTAAGGAAGGTACAGGAAAGCATTACGTGGTGAAGTCTGTATTTTACCCTGATATTTTGTTAATGCAATGGGATGGGGAATGAGAGACATTGGTGCCTCAAGTAAGAGAGGAGACAAAGATTACCAGCTGCAGAATTTATGAGATTAGTATTATCTCTAGAGCATTTATGGCAGAAGGTGTTTCTGTCTGAAATGCTACTCACACTTCCAGAAGAAACCCGGGACTACTGGAAGTGCAACCAAGTCAAGTCCAGCATCGGGGATGGGACATGATGGAATAGGAGAAGATGGCACAAGTAACTGCAGCGGTGCATGTAACTTTGGATGATGCAGCAGTTTGGTTGAAAGGGATATATCCAACCTCAAGTACTACCCAGAAGAAGATCAATAGGGTAACAGAATACAGCTGCTACATCAAAGAAAACATGGAAGGCAGAACAGGAAGATGGAAGAGAGGAGGAGAGTGCTGGTGCAAGAAAATAAAGTATGAGTCTGAAGGATATCTGTGGATTAGAACCCAATGGAGAAAATAGACAATGCATACCTGATTTGAAAGAGAAATACAGATGAGATGAAATGAGTTTCAAACAATTGGAAGAACCTCCTTTAGGCCCTCATGGAAAATGGACAGGACTGTGTGATTGGTATTCCCTTCTAAGAAGAATCAACAGGCTTGACACCAAAACAGACCCAGAGGACAAAAAGGCATACTGGTTTTTAGTCTCTGGAATGCGTGGAAGTAGAGACAAAATGACAAAAAGTATTTATGGTGGGAAAAATAAAACCAGCACTGCTATTTTTGCACTAGACCAGAGAGGTAACATTCTGAGAGTAGCAAAGCAGGGAACCTCAGTAGAAATGTCATATTTTCTAGTGAAACAGAAAGAAGCAATGATAGCATAAATAACTGGGCTACTGGGACAGTCTGTGGGTTCCAGTTTATGGACTTAAGTTAGTAATTCATAAGGAAAGTTTTAAAAAAGTAAATGCAGATAGAAGGTTGAGATACACTCATGTAATCAAAGAAAACTTATATTTTATTTCACAGCAAGTGTGCCATTAGGTAAAAGGTAGCAAAAGACAGAACTTAAGGTAGTTAAAAGGCAGAAAGTTATTGTAAAACAAACAAAAACACTGCTAAAAGGAATGAAGAGAAATTATTAATAATGAGTAGAGGCACAGTCAAGTGGATGCTGCAGTTAAAATCATGTAATTCAACTACAGAATTAAATGGAATCAGAAAGAAACAATTGAAACAGGTAAAGACTGGAAGAAGTAATATAAAGAACTTTTAAAAAGAAGTGGGAGAACCTGAACAATGGATACATGACATGAATGTAAGTATTATGGAGAAGAAAAAGAGATATAATAGAAGAGCCAGATGGACTGAAAAATACCTGTTGAAGAGTATGCAGTATTCTGAGAAGAAATGCACAAGACAGGCATGGCACACATTTGGATGTAGTATGGTGAAAAACAATAAGAAAAAGGAGCATGCATAGAAGACAGTAGATAGTCTATCTGGGAAAGGAATTAAGAAAATTATTTTATGAACAGATATTGAAGATCAGTTTTACATGTTGCCAGTGTTCCCTTTAATATTAACGTAGAAATAATTTTACTTGGCATTGTGTTGGGGACATTAATTTCCCTGACACATAATGGAGAGCAAATACTACTGATAATTTTAAGACCACCAACAGTGCTGAGAAGAGAACAATGCAGCACATTTGGGGACAGATTTTATTTAGCATTTTCACTATACAAAGTGTTACCCTGGAGGATGGTCATGAGGTTTCGTGATGCCATAAAGTGAAGAGGTATTGCTAATGTCCAGCAGCATCAGACTATCATATGAGAAGCATTGTAATACTTAGAGAATTACAATGCTAGATAGAAATGATTATATGTTACATGGGAAATGTACAAATGTTTTTGAAATAAGCCAGGGATTCATTAGTTGAAGACAACAGACATCAAAAGATGTGGAAGTGCTAACCTAAGGGTTAGAGGAATCAGGAAGACTGGCTGATCACAGGATCACCCTGCAATGCAGAAGTTGAAGAAGGAACAAGTGACCATAGGACAAGTTGTGGTGAGTTATTTCTGAGAGGGGAAGGGAAGCAATCCATGGCTGAGCAACTGCCCTCACCCATGCTCAGAGAAGCAAGCTGCCCCTAAAAGGAAGAAGGATGTTTGATTGATGGGGAGTTGAGATTTTGTTTAGGAGAGAATGTAAAATAAATTCTCAGAAGACTGAAAGTGGTAAATACATGGTAAATACACTGTGTGTTCAAATCAAACTGGGAAGAAGAAGAAACATTTTGGTCACTAAAAGTGCAAGATTGTGGAGCAACATTCCTGCTACAACAGAGGAGGCAGGACACTAGCAGCTTTTAAGACAGAGCTTAAAAAATGGGAGATGTTTGGCATGAGGGGGACTCAGTGACCCAGATGTTCCTGTCACCCAGCAGTCAGCCAGAATCCCAGCTTCATTGCCCAGGTGAAACTCAGGGCAAGTGGAGCCTGGGACCTGGCTGTGACTGTGGCCATGCTGCCAGCAGCCGTATGCCCAGCCAAGGCTCTACAGAGCCTGGAGCTGCTCTATGGGTGGAGTCCAGTCCTGCTGTCTTCCCTCAATGTCTCCAGTGAAGCCAGAGGTGTGGCAGTGCTGTCACTGCCATCACCGTGGCTCTGCTTGGGGGCTGCAGACCTGCACCCACCAGGAGGTCACTGCCTGGACTGTGCATGGGAGTGCATGCAGTTCCTGACTCACCTGAGTGAGCAGCCCCGCTCGGCTATTCCCTGGCAATTCCATCCCCTGGGGCATTCCTAGGACAAGGCAAACCTCTGATGGTCATATAAATCCAAGGACTCTCACAGAGCCTGTGACAATATTGATCCAGGTCGTAATATCCTAACAAAAGTGACAATTACAAAGAAATAGTGCACTGTGGGTTGTGAATGGTTTTCTGTAATGCACTGGTTGTAATTTTTTCACTGGCTTCATGGCCGTTCTAAGGAGTTCAACATCATTGCATGTATTTTCTGGCTGGAGAAACAGCAGCCAGGTACTCAAAAGCCAACCAGCAGAGTGGGGCCAGAGACTGAAGCAGAACTGAGCTCTTCCCAAGGAGCCCAGCTGGGGGTCTGTAACAACATCTGCTTGGAGAGACCTTGAGAGAGTCCATTTCTTAGGGTAGCCTGTTTTACAGAGGTTGAAAACCAGGCCTACAGGCTGTGTTGATACTTTGCCCAGGACCTAACATGTGGAACAACCAGACTTCAGATTTAAGTTTTAAAGGTGCCCATTTTTGATGGCAATGCCTAGAATGGGAGAACAGTAATACTTTTCTTGGTTATAGTCCTGAAATGTCTTTAAAAAAGTTTAGAACAATCAGTCATTTCTCTAATGGCCAAATTGGCCCAGATGGTCTTAGCATGTTCTTGGCTGGAACTCCTTAGAATGTCAATTTCTCTTGCATTTTCATGAAAGCAACAGTTTTTCCTGCCTCTTCCACTCTGGAAATAAACTCTTTTCCACTGCTGTAATGGAGGACCATGAAACCCTGCATCAGATCCTGTGACTGGAACCAGGCATCTCTCTTGTCATGCAATACAGTGTATCATCTGTCTTTTGCATGCTGTTAAAAGTAAGAGCCACATCCTTTCTTGTGCTTGCAATATGATTCAGTGTTGAGTACATTCCCTAAATTGCATTTTTTTTTTACAATCTGATCACAATATGTTGTAGAAGAACTCAGTTGATTAAGTTTTCAGGCTTTTTTAATGGACTAAATATCAGATCCTCTGGTAATTTAAATGAGTGTAGCTTTTGGACTGGCTTATGCCAGCTGAAAATATGTCTCCATCTCTCCTAGTAACATCTAACCTCAGCTCACTCTGTTATTCAATGCTCTACCTAGAAGAGGCTTGGCTAAATCCTTCTGTCTGCTTACGTAGCATAAAGGGATTTTTAAATTACTGGAGCAACCAGCAGAGGTTTTACTGCTGCAGCGGAATCCTCTGCCTGAAGAAAGATCATGGCATTATGGAAGCATTTTGTGCATTGGTCGTGTTTTCAGCCTTGAAATAAATGAAAGCCACTTGCCATACGTGAACAGTGGAGCAGACTAACACTGAGGTATGTTTGCTGAGGCTCTTCATCCACTGGAAACTAAAAGAACCTACTTTTAAATACACATCTCCTGGGATGAAGGAATTACAATCAGCTTTTTTTTCTTTTTAGCCCTTTTCTCTACCATTTTCAAATACAGACCAGTTAAAGTGGAAAATCTAACTCATAGTGCAAATATATTGAGTACACAAAATTGGTATGTGCCTATATATTGGTAGGTTAGCCACTTTTCATGCTTTGGGACTTTTAGACACATGTACTCAGGCAGCTATTTATGTACTGGGACTTTTCACATAATTTAGTGGTATGCTGCTAGTTTAAAAATGTAAATCCATTTATATAAACATGTGCAGCCAATACAAAGTTCTGTACATGTGACAGCACTGAAATCAAGAGTGAGCCAAATGAGATGAACAAAGTTAAGCCTGAGAGTGTATAAACTCAGCAGGATTCTTGAAAAGAGCAAGATACTTTAAAATAAAAAAGGGAAATGTTTATGTTGCATGATATTGGAAGTATAAACAATACCAGCACTGTCAGTTTCTTCATTCTACAGTGCCAATAAATATCCCAAATTCTGTAGGAATATCCAGTCATGTGCCATTTTAAAACAAATGGACCCTTCCATAATTATTCCTTTTAACTATTGTGTTCTCAAACACGCTTACATTTATATGTAGACAAATTTATATGTAGACAGATATTACTAACTTGTGTTTTCCATTGTGCTAATAATTTAAAACATATTCAAATTCATCTATCTTTGTCTCCTTAGTTAAAATAGTTTACTACTTGAATATCTGAATGTTGTGGTTTTTAGAAAACTGTATGAAACTAAAACATCATGTAACCATACAATTTCTGATGAACAAAGATTGTGGTTTTATGTGCAAAGAATTTTTTTGATGACACTGATATGACTTGCTTAGAAGAAATTTGGGGAGTAGTCCTTATTCTACTCATTAAAACTAAGAGGCATTTGAGATGAATGACACTAAAGAACCAAGTTTACTCAGATGTCATTTACTCTCAGGTGCTATTTTGTCGACATATATGATGACTTGATTTATCACTACCTTGTAGCATGTAAATACCGAAATTGTGATTTGCACAAAACAGAATTTTTCTTGTAGAATTAATATAAGAATAATATTAAAGAATGAGAAAGGATTAGGTGATCTGCTTCACTCCTACTGCCTTTCATCCGGAAATTTCTTAGTTTGAAGTATTGAAAGCCTCTGTGGCATGTTTTTTCAAAGTGTTAGCGGTGGAAGAAGATTCTGAATGAGGAACTAAGACAGGGCATAGAAGAACCTAAGGTCCAGAAAATCTAGTATGAAGGCCATTTGCTTGTTGAAACAACTGCTATTTGCAGCTGAGAATGCTCATCAGGTTCCAAATATTTGGCTGTGGTTCTCTTTCCATAAACATTGGAGTCACATCATACATGTCTACAGGGTTCAGCCACACCTCTTCTGCGTTTGCCTCTCTGCCTCTAGTGGTGCAGCCAACACTACAGTCCAGAATACTCTCCTTATCATTTGTAGTTTCTCTTTTTAAACCTTTTAAAGTTTGTTTTGGGGCTGCAACAAGCTAAGCCTTTCCCCCACCTCTCTCCATTTCAGGGTTGCTAACCTCTTTGGACATTGGCAAAACAGGTTTTTCTTATGCTTCATGTGGATTTGATCTTAACCTACATGTTGATAGAAATAGCTGGTGATGTTTCAACTTTCAAGAACAGTTTTGAGCTTTAGGAGCTATCTCCACCCTGTTGACCTATTTAGCCTAAACAGATTGCCAAGGCTTCAGAGATGCCAAAGGTTGTGCTAGTGAGTTCCATTTGGGTCTCCCACCCAAACAAAAGGGTGGAGAAATCGAGATGCAATGTGATTCAGGAAGGCCAAAACCCCTGTAAGACTCCACGAAAAATATTTATTTTTCATTTTTTAATCCAAACCAGAAGAAACAGCACATCTTTTTTGCCTTAAACTCAGGCACAAGAGAAATTTGAACCACCACAGAGGTGGAAATTCTGCGTACCTGATATTATTGTTTTGTTATTAACCAGAACTTTAATGGTTTTAGTGGAGTGTCTTGCTTAAAACAGAGGATGGTCTACCACCTGGGAAATTTCGATTGTTTGCATTTACATGTGCATGGTAAAATTTTTTGACAGATCTATGCCTATATGCTGTCTATGTATGTGCAGGTAATGTTACTTATAGTTACCTTGTGAAAAGCAAATCCTGGCAGGTATCTGCCTGAACTGACAGCAAGAAAGTCTTCTCACTTTTCTGC
>VWZG01011239.1:137468-261917 GCA_013396735.1 Grallaria varia | reverse complement strand
TTTTAAATATATATTTTAAAATAAACTCGGTAAAAATACATAATACAATAATAACCAGCATCCTCTATTTACTTTTTTTTGTATATAAAAAGGTTTTGGAAAGGAGTTCTTGTTAAACTGTTTTCTAGGTAGTATTAAAGATTTTATCAAATGTCTTTTTTTAAAAAACGTGTTTGGAGGGCATTCAAGCTATTGTTTTTCTTAAGTTTATGCTCTGATATCACCTCGTTGGGAGCCAAACAATACAAGTAGACATCAAAATGGAGAGAACAACAAAAGCTAACATTGCACTTTTCATTGTTGATGCTGATTTTTAGCTTGCAGCTTCTTGATTTAGAATGACAGGCACCCTATGCTATCTTAGCATCTAGCCAAGGACCCAGAGAAACCTGCACCAGGCACCTTTCAGGGCATGGGTTGAAAATGAAATGAAAAGAGGTTCTGTCTTGGTTGGCTAAATCAGATTTCCACCAGAGAGGAAAAGTGAAATAGGAAAGAACAAAAATAAACCAGAGCAAGAAAAAGAGAAATAGAAGAAATGTTACATGTAGGACCCCAAATTCGATGTTCTGTGTGATGTTGCAGATTAATCTAAAGAGCAGTGAAAAATTGTGGGGCAAAGGACGTTGGACTTCTCTTACTCTATACAATGTAGAATACAGGATTTTTTACCACAAGGCTCAGTGTTTGAATTGTCCTTGCCTGGTATTAAATGGAGCTGCTTCAGTGTGAAATGAATTGTGTGCTGTAATTTGAATGTAGCAATCTGACTATTGTGCAAGAGAGATGGTTGAGAAGAGGCATAAATAATAACCTTACTATTTCTTTCTGTCATGTAGATCATGCTGCACATTAGATGATGGAGATATTTTGTCCTTTGATATCCTGTGCTCTCACAACAAATTATGGTACATTGAAGAAATGAGCTCTGAGTCTAAATGATAGTAAAAGTGATGAGCTAGAAAATAATGTAAAGAGCTGGTACCTCTGAAATTACTGCAATGTCTGAAGACATCGGGTAAAGGAAATTGCTCACAAAGTTGTTCAAATGACTTAAGCTTCTGTCTGAAAAATAAGTAATCTGGGAGATGACTATTAAAAATGAAATGTGATTAAAAGCTGAAGTTTTTGTAGCACTGATCTGATGCTGCATTACAAGCCATCTTTCCTTAACCTCCTTCACTTATGGAAGTCTTAGAAAATTGAAGTGAAGGCAAGTAGAGAGCAAAAAGATTGCCAGTGTCACAAAACATCTTTCTTATCTAAGTCATTAGTCCTTTTCCAACCATGTCAATAGTGGTTTGATTCAGTGGTCTATGTGATATGAATTGATGTTTTGTTCTTATTCTTGTTAGATATTTATATCACAAAAAAAGATTGTCAGGATTGATACCACCAAACTGATACCAAAGAAAAAGCAGTGGCTGAGGATTTATTNTAGATATTTATATCACAAAAAAAGATTGTCAGGATTGATACCACCAAACTGATACCAAAGAAAAAGCAGTGGCTGAGGATTTATTGCAGAGAGAAAATTGTAGTTAACATGGCAGACATTCCTTTTAGGAAAGGATTAAATGAGTGATGCAGGTTGGGAAACTTGTCTTTTTTGCTGACTAGACTCTTGTGCCATCTTGTCTAGTCTCACATCAGTGGAATGTCTTTCCCACCCACTTGGGAACAAGGGTTCTTCTTGCCTGTGTTTGGCTGTCTAAATTTATGTTTGAGGTGGTTGTATAGAATCCTCCTAGCCCATACTAAAACAAAAAAACATTTTTAGAGGACTTTGGTTTCTCTGAGAACCTTTTTTTGAGATTTTTTTTTTTTTTTTGGACCACTTTGCACAGGTTGTCCACGTACAAAAATGTTTAACTCCAGGTCATCCCTTCCTGGAGATGTGGCTGAATCTTGGTTTTATTCATATGGCCAGAGAGGAAATTCATGCAAGTAAAATGATGTGTGGGTGACACTTTTCCCTGACAGCTACAAGATTAAGAACAGAGATGAACAGAAGATGTACTATGTATTTTGAGATACTTTTCCTATTAAAAACAAAACCCCAACAAACCAAACAAAAAAACCCAAAAACCCAAAAAAACACCAAAACCCAAAAAATAACCCCTAAAGATAAGAATGCGACATTTTAGCAAGTGTTAAATATTCATGATGAAAATGTAGGTGATGAAACTTACTCTGAAGGCATAAAGAAGTGTTTCCTGTTACTGAAGAGCAGGAACTTTCCATGACTTCCTGCAGTCTAAGCTCTTCTTTAGTAACTTTTCTTTCTGGGGCCTCAAATTAGTTACTGAGCTGTCTGTTTCAGTTTTGGAGTCAATAAAATGGGGATAGCATTACTTTCTACCTCCCTCAAAAGAATTACTCAAGAATTCAGCGTTGAATCACAGGTCAACAGTGGTAGGTATGTGCTGTGTGTGCTCAAAGGCCCACACTGGCATCAAGATCTCTTGAAATGGATGTTACAGACTTAACTTAGATATGTAACTGTCACCTTTTTTTCAGTAAACAGTTATTAGTTATAATTTTTTTCAGTTTCAGCTCTCAAACCCTCCTTTGTGCTTCCTTTTTGGCCTTATTTTTTTTTTCTTTTCTCATTTTCAGAGGGAAAATACAGAGCAGAAGGGTTACTCTGAGCTGTGCTCTTGGTTATATATTGGGATGTTATGGAAAATTGAAAAACAAATTATTGCCATGTTTTATTAAAGAGCCATGTATCTGGACCAGATGTTTGCTCTACAGCCAGTGGTGCTAATGAGGAAAGAGGTAACTAACCATAACATGACTGATTTCTGGGTGACGGTCCCTTTTTGCCTCTACCCCTAGCAGGTGTATGTACTTTATTGCAGAGAATTCACATTTTCTGTATTGCAAAAAAACATTATGTAGCCTGTCCACTACCAGGACTTATAGAAGAAAATGTGCTGATGAAGACCAACAGATCAGCATTCTTTTCTTGGAGACCACACACATTCTTATTTATTAAATGTATCTAGACAAGTGAAAAGTGAGTCTCTTTCATTGTCCTTATTTTACTGCTTCTGTTACCTTGAAGTGTGAATTGTGATTGCTTAGATAAATGCACTGAAAGACTCCTCTCTTTGGTTTGCTGAAATACCTCATTATGGTTTTTAATGAGGTACCATTTTGTAATTTGTAGCATCATCATTGTGTGAATCTCTACATATAACTCAGCACCCTTTTCAAGAGTAATACAGTATGGGTACCATTTCCATCTGCTTTCCAACAGTGAAAGAATAATGCTTTCAAAAAGCTCTGTGAAATTAGAAGACTGGCTTTTTTTCTGTGATCCCTCACAGCCAGCACAGCTGCATGAGAGGAAAGTCCTGCTAATCCAATCTGATTTCCTTTTGTGACAAGGTAACCCACCTAGGTGATCAAAGGAAGCCAGCTGCTGCAATATATTTGTATTTCAGTGAAGCTTTGGATACTGTCTCTTACAGGATCCTTCTGGACAAAATGTCCAGCATGGCTGGATAAACACATCATGTGGTGGGTGAGCAATTGGCTTTCAGGTCAGCACAGAGGGTAACAGTGAATGGGGTGACATCAGGCTGATGACCTGTCACTACTGGGGTTCCACTGGGCTCCATCTCAGGCCCTGTGCTCTTCCACATCATCATTAACAACCTGGACACAGGACTGGAAAGGATGCTGAGCAAGTTTGCAGATGGCCCAAAACTGGGAGGAGCTGTTGACTCTCTTGAAGGCAGGGAGGCCCTGCAGAGAGACCTCAACTAATTGAAGGACTGGGCAATCACCAACTATATGAAGTACAGCAAGGGAAAGTGCCAGATTCTATTCCTGGGATGAAGCCACGCAGCTTTCTGTGTGGTCTAAAACATCTGTATTCTCCCCTCACATTTTCCACAAATGTACTTGAGCTTTCATTTACATCTTATATCTGAATTTGAGAATCCCAGTAAAGGAAAGGAAGATTCAATCTGAATGCAGGTTTTATAAATTGGAAATAGGACTAATGGAATCGCAGTGGGTGTCCCTAAAAGATAATGCAGTGGTAGGTACTGAATAGAGCATGCTCTATGATTTATTGATGAATCCTGGGAGATTTACTTAGACACAGGATCAACCACACCAAGAGAAGAGCAATAATTCAAGCCCTTCTCCTGGGTGACAAAATTTCTGTCTTCCTGTAGTTGAGTTAGTACTTAAAGGTGCAACAAGCTAACTCGTATTTTCAATTGGATTTTTTAAATAAAAGGCAATAAATTTAAAGTCCCCAACTGTTCTATGTAGTCATCATAAAAAAAGGGACATTGTGTAATAAATTACCCATCATTTATTTTAAAAGAGGGTTTCTAATGATAGATTAGCACTAATTAATGGATTTAATCACACTGGGGGAAAAAAAAAAAAAGACAATTTTCTAAGTTATTTAGATCTTGTTCATAGCTATTCTATTTTAACACTTTCTATATTCTATCTCATCTGCAGGATCTGCACTGTTTTTGAAAACTGCTTTTTCCCTAAAGACCAGGAACAACTACTTCCATTATGAACCATAAGTGTATTTAGGCAAGATTTTGAATCTCGACTAACTAGTCCCACTTACAGAGTAAACTTTCCCTTTTTGCAACAAAAAACATGTGGTCACATTGGCAGTTAACAATGTATATTAATCTCCTTAATCTCCTCTCCATATTCTCCTAGTTTAGCATTATTTTCCTGTTCAACAGAAAAAGTTTTGGTGTTTTGAAGGTGGTTTTTTTTCCCCCCCGCTGCTAGTCTCATTCTAAATTTATCCCCATTTAATTGCATATGCTGTCTGCTTGCTTGCGTATTTAGTTTAAAACACTCCTGTTCTTGGCTGCATTGGCTATCATCATTGGCTATACTTTCAATTAAGTGTCACCTGCAAAATTGTTCATTTCTCCTTTTGTCTGTTTTTTTCCTGTTTCTTCTCTAACCCATAAAACTAAAGCAATGCAAAATTTACCTCTTCTTTAGTTAGACTAACATCCCAAAAAGGACAGAGACATTGGTAGATAAATGGGTTCATGTTAGTTCTGACAAAACTGTCTTCTGTTTCTACCTAACTTCAATATGTTTGAGTCCATTAAACTATTTCTGTTGGATAACAAAAGAAATTACATAATTTAATACATATTAATACATTGTTACATGTAATTTTGCATCTCATACGATTAAATACCCTCTACTTTTTTTCCTCTGTGCAAACAGAGGATATTTTCAAGGACAGTGACGGTAAAAACTTGAAAATTGACTAGTTTACTTTTTAGAAGTCTTTAAAGATTTCTCTGGACACTTCTTATGTTGTCTGCAGGCTGAAAAGACTTCTACCCTCAAAAACTTTCTCTAATGGACTAAGACATCAGTGCTTTGAAGCACTGATAAAATAATACCCTCTTAAATACTTGATGGTGAGTTGATCAAGTGAGTTGATGGTGACTGACCAGGTCACAGTCCTAAGATTTCAGGGTAGAGGGAAAAAAACTGCTTTTGTTAATGCTTTCTCTCACCTCCTGGTGCCAAGAAGTCAGGTGAGGTGAAGTCGATGTTTTTAGGAGAGAATTTTGCCTAAAGTCACTTTTACACTTTTGTTTTAGACTTGGTTAATGTTTAACTTTTTTAACTTGATCTAAATAAAGTGCTTATCATGGGTAGAAAATTACTTGCTTTTCTTCAGAGCTAGTCTTCTCAAGTGATTCTTCCTTTTTTCAATGGCACCTTTCTCTTACTAAGTTTTGAACCATTGTTCTTTGGGCCCCACTGTTGTCTCAACATTTATGATATACCTACATGACTTTTTATAAAGTTTGTAATAGAAAGAATTGGGAAAATTCATATGGTCTCAGTGACTTCCCTGATGGTCTAATGGTTGGAGTTGCTGCTGTTGTAGGGCATTTTACTTCACCCTTTCCTATGCAAGATCTAGTCTGGCCATTTGAACCTCTGATAAAGGAATGAAGCACTGACTGTTGGGTTACTCTTATTCTTGACATTTGGTCATGCACACCCATTAGTCACTCATTGTCTATATCTGCACAGGAATGCCACCTCTGTGCGTCCATCATTCACACTGTACCTCACTAATGCATTATGCATGCCCAGACATGGTTTTGATCTAACAGTTGCATTTGCACCTGTTTCAAGGTCCTTTTATACTACTGGAGCAGTGCAAACAGGTGGTAGTGGCAGGTACCTAAGGATTAAGCACTTTTTAAACAGGAAGGGTTCAGTTCTGTCACCCTGACTCAATTTCAGGTAATACCTTACTGTACAAGTCCTTGTAGGTTCAGTGCATCTGTTTATGTGACAAAGTACTGTTTATGTGAGAAAGGGCAGCAAAATGTGGCTGCTTGCCCTTGAGCCCTGTCGAAAGTAGGATACTGACTCTATTACAGAAGAAAAGCTGTCATAAAAGAATTGTTTGATTCTGGGAAGGAAAGAACAGGTCAGCAGGATACTGCACCTTGAAGAACATGAGCACTAATTATATGTCATTATTTGTCAGTATTCCTTTTCTGTAATTTAGAGCTGCACTGGCAAAGTTAGCTGCAGATCTTGGGAATAATTCTAGTGGGTTGTTAGCATACCTGAATGGCTTAAGTAATGCAAACTGAGTGTGATCTGCCTTTATTCGTCGCAGGCAAAGAGAAGGCAGTTTGGTCAAAATTCCCTCTATTGTATTTTCAAGGTTGTTCCCCGTAGAAGAAAACATTTTTTTGAAATGTATTTGTTTTGAAGCACTTGCATCCACAGGGCTCATATTACCTCTGAGGACTCAGAAATAAAAGTTCGAGAGAAATCTCTGTGCATAACAGACTCTATGCTTATGAGCTACATTTTCCCCAGCATGCATAATTCTAAGTATTGAATGATGGCAATTACTAAGGGCATTTGAAGAGTGAGACATTGAGGACTGTTGTCATATTATATTAGTTATGGGTAATAGCTGCTGACTTTGGAACAGTGATGTGAAAATCAGACCACTTCAGAAGCTCAATTTGGAAGCTGGGAGAGTCATGCAAGGTGACAGATCTGTACCAATCTAGGAAGTGTCTTGGAGGCAGATAGCTGCTGTTTCATGCATAAGTAGTCAGAGTCCCAATATTTTTTCTATGCAAATCAATGTCAAAATTCAGGTTAACCTGATTAGGATCGTCTCCTTGCAGGAAAGGATTTTCTGTTGCTGCATCACAGATAAGAGTTGTAATTACATTTTAGATGGAGAAAAGTTATGAATGCCATCATTTACATGGTATGTTGAATCTAGCGGCCCTGGGAAAGTTCTTAATATCAGTTATTGTCTGTATAGAGCAATTCTTGTTCAGAGACAAAAATGAGGAGGGTGCTTTTCTGTGAATTTAGGAAGGCAATTTGAATTGGTATGCATGGTATGCATTTGTGCTGATCCTGCAATATGCATTTCTCATAGATGTATCCCTAACTCACACTTACATTTGGTGAGAATACATCCCATCAGACTACTTGCTCATCTTTGATACTTTGCCTAAAAGTATGATCTCCACAGCTAATGATGCTTAAGGTTTTTTGTTGCCTCTCATCTACATGGGGTCACCTTTGCCATTTTTGGAGAAAGACTCCCACAAAAGAAGGGTGTTCAGGAGACATTGACAGAGACCTGCAATATGTCTCAGGGCAGAAGGAAGATTCTCTTTAATCTGTGCTGTAAGTAATAAAATGTGGCCAGGCAAATAATTTTTCTTCTCTGGAAATGTTCAAATAAACCGTAAGGGAGATATTATGAAGTCATCCAGCGTATAAAAAAACCTCATGTTCTCATTCATTCATAAGGTAACAATAAAGAATTTATTTTGTGCCTTGCATATTTATAATTTTTAGATGTCTGATTCTGTCATCACTTTAAAAAGATTTTCCAAAGAAGATGTGTCTTATACCAGGAAAAGAGTTCTTTTGCTATCATACTATGATCTGTATTTTAGAATGGAATTAAATATATTCAAAAAGAACTGTTTTTTAACATCTAGGTATCTTGATTAGGAGTGTTGCCTTTGTAAACAGAATTTCCATACAGGAAAATTTTACAGATACGGAGTTGTCTTGCACTGTGCAGTGCTTCCTGAATGCAATAAAGTATGTCTGTGTTAAGATTTTTGTAAGCTGTGCTGAGTTAGAAAGAAGTACATGTTGCAGGGAGGTTGGTTTAGGAGGTTGTTTTGCTCAAATACAGAACACTCAATGCTCTTGGCAAATGCTTAATTTCAAAGTTCATTCCCCTGATTTCTCTTAGTTTGTTATCTCAGACTCCCTCTCCAAACAGAGAGACTCCTATTTCTATAACATATCTAGTTCATCACTGACACTAGTCCTTAGCTGATAAATCCAAACATTAATGCCATTTTTTTGGCCATTGAAAATTATAGAAGTGCTTTTCTGTATGTGGCCTTTCAAAGTGATGTCTTTGCTTCTTTGTTCCAGTGCTACTTTTTGCTTTTGTACAACCTGATTTTCTTTAAGTGATCCGACAGAAAAATACATGTGCTGCTGTTTAGATTATTGCTCACATTATTTTAGAATTAAAAATGAGAGTGTTGTGCTGTGGTGTGTTATTCGAGTATTTGCAGCAACGTACATCCTTGATTATTAGAGTGAGAGACATTTTTTTTAAAAGAGTGTAAAGGGAAAGAAAAACAGAAAAATGCAAAAAATTCAAATATATGAATTCCTATTGTTATATCTTGGCTATAGTTCCATTCTCTAAGTAACAAGGGTCATATTGATTGTAAGTACACAAGAATTGTCTCATTTTTAGTGCTTAAAGTAAAGTTTGGTTTTGTTTCTTTTGGCAGCTCTGGCCCCTGTGTCTTTACATTTCAAGCAAAATGCAAGAATACCTAAAATTCAGAAATAAAACCAGATCATAACACACACTGAGGCTGAATCCATTATGTGATGGTAGGTGTCGCTTATCACAAGAATGACTGTATTATTACCTGACCTCCATTTTGTGTAATGTCTGTGTTTTCATAATCTTCCTCTTTTTAAGTATTCTTCTAAAAGGGGTTTTAGAGATGAAGTAGTGGGGGGAATGTCTTCAAAGCAAACACTTGGCTTTGCTCCTAGGAAGTGCTACTGGTATATTTATCTTTCTCTTTTGATAACGCTGGGTAAGAGGTTAAACTGCAGTAAATCTTAGTGTATCCTGTGAATTGTATATTTAATTATATCTGTTCCCTGACAGACAAGTAAGAACCTTAACATTCCCAGTTCTGTGGTCTAAAGTTATTATTTGTTGCATGTTTTTTTCACTAGCAAATGCAATGATAGTACAATGAACCTTTTGTTCAGGAAGCAGGATGTTGATTTTTCCTACCGTTTAAGAGACTGCCAAGCAATAGGAAACTCTTGAATTTGGTCTATTTGCATGTATTTAGAAAAAGTCTACTTTCAAATAGGACAGTACTGTATAATTTTAAAGTACTGAAGAGTAAGTAATACAAAATCAACCAAGAGGATAATCTCTGACATTTACAAACATTTATAATGGCATTAGTTCCAAGTAAGTTAGCTGAGGCAATTTGAACCTGTAGACCTGAACAAATAAATAAGCATGGCTTGCCATCAGCTATTTCAGAAATGTACCAGTATTGCTGTGGAGTTTTGTGCATTCAAATAAGCAGGGAGATTTCTCTGGGGCTTCTTTCAGTGAAGACATTGTCTGCTTTACTAGGAAGCATTTCACTGACAGGTAAAAATGCCGTCACACAAATTTCTGGGCTCTCTGGAATTTCTGCTGCAGTGTTTTTGAGCTGATCTAAAAATAATGGATTTACAAAAGACTTGGTGACAGGGCTTAAAAGTGAATTTAGTTTTGATGAAATGTCCATGATTAGCAGGTCTGGCAATAGTTTACCTTGCTTACCTGTGAGGCAAATTCATTCTTTACACAGCTGTATGCAGTGGTTAGAATGTGTGGTCAGCGTGGGCCAGAGCTTGCACTTGTTTCCAAAATGACTTCTCCAAATTCTCTGAACCCAAGCCAATGCTGAAGCAGCTTTCCACAAGCTCGGAGAAGGGCAGGAGAATAATAACTCAGAGACTCAAGCAAGTGTGCAGAGTGGGGCTGACCGGTAGCAGAGACCCTTGGTAGGACAATATAACAGAATCACAGAATATGCTGAGTTGGAAGGACCCACAAGGCTCATCGAGCCCAACCCTTAGCCCTGCACAGGACCATCCCCAAGAGTCACACCATGTGTCTGAGAGTATCATCCAGATGCTTCTTCTACTCTGGCAGGCTTGGTGCTGTGACTACCACCCTGGGGAGCCAGTCTTAGTGCCCAACCACCCTCTGGGTGAAGAACCTCTTTGTAATATCCAGACTAAATCTCCTCTGACACAACTTCAGGCCATTATCTTGGGTCCTGTCACTGGTCACCACAGAGAAGAGATCAGTGTCTGCCCCTCCTCTTCCTCTCATGAGGAAGTTGTAACTGCAATGAGGTCTCCCCTCAGTCTCCTCTTCTCCTAGCTGAACAGACCAAGTGTCCTCAGCTGCTCCTCACACAGCTTCCCCCTCAAGGCCCTTCACCATCTTCGTTGCCCTGCTTTGGACACAATCTAATAGTTTGTGCTGGTTTAAAAGTAAACCAGCAGGAGAAATGAATCCAACTCAAAAGAGTTTAGAAGTCAGAACTACAATTTAATAAAAAGATTACAATAGGTACACTGATACAAAGGAAAATTGGTTTTTTTCCCACAAAACCCAGCTGTACAACCCAGCCCCCTTGGGGCACAAAGAGAATGGTGCTCACCAGCCCCTGTGCTGAGCACCACGTGGTCCCCCTGAGTCCAAAGCAAAAAGAAAAGGAAAATCTGTTTTCCTTCCAGAAGGTTGGTGGTCGCAGTCTGGTCGAGAGTGGTAGTTGCAGTCCTGTTGAGGTTCTAGTCCTCCTCTCGATCTGACAAGTGAGTCCCCCAAGTCCCCAGACCCCAAGCTTATATATGCTTGTGTCCAGAGGGGAACACTCAGTACCTCCCCCAGGGTGAGTGGTTTCACAATGGGCAGTTTACTCAACGAGTCACAGAATATCTTGGTCTACTTTATGGCCCATTAGCAGACATGACCCCTCAGGTTGGGTGTGAAAGTGCTAATGACTCCTGGAGGGGAGTTATCACACCTGAATCATTGGTGTGAAGACAGGGAACCCTCTTATCTCTGTGTTCTCACGCACCCAGTTCATAGCCTGAGGTGTCAGGTGTGTCCTGGGCAGCTGCTGCAAACAATGCATCATTAAGAGATCATGATAAATGGCAGGGAGGGTATGGAATACGCAGTTCTAGTTACACCCACACAGTGATAAACTGGTCCCAGCCACTATAACTAGGACATAGTTTAATATCTTTCTCATATTGCAGTGCCCAAAATTGCACACGATATTCAAGGTGAGGCCGCCCCAGTGCAGAGCAGAGCAGGATAATCCCCTCCCTTGATGCTTTACCTGATGCCCCCTGGGACACAGTTGGCCCTCCTGGCTCCGGGGCACTGCTGACTCATATTCAACTTGCCATCGACCAGGACCCCTAGGTCCCTTTCCATGGCACTGCTTTCCAGCTTCTCATTCCCTAGTCCTCTAATTTGCTGAGATCTCTCTGCAGTGCCTCCCTGCCCTTGAGGGAATCAACAGCTCCTCCCAGTTTTGGTCCATCTGCAAACTTGCTCAGTATCCCTTCCAATCCTGTGTCCAAGTCATTTGTGAGATGTTGAAGAGCACAGAGCCTAAGATGGAGCCCTGTGGAACCCCACTAGTGACAGGTCACCACTCTGATGTCACCCCATTCTCTCTGTGCTCAACCTGTTTGCCAGTAGCTCACCCACCACATGATGTGTTTATCCAGCTGTGCTGGACAGTTTGTTCAGAAGGGTCCTGTAAGAGGCAGTTTGAAAAGCTTTACTGAGATCCAAAAAGATTACATCAACTGCCTTCCCTTGACCAGCTAGGTGAGTTACCTTGCCATAAAAGGAAATCAGATTGGATTAGATTATTGGACTTTCATCTCATGAAGCCCTGCTGGCTGTGACCAATGACTGCATTGTCTTTCAGGTGTTTTTCAATGCTTCCCAGGATAATCTCCATAACTTTACCAGGAACTGAAGTGAGACTGACAGGCCTGTAGTTTCTGGGGTCCTCCTTCTTGCCCTTCTTGAAAATTGGGATAACATTTGTCAGTTTCCAGTCAGCTAGGACCTCTCTGGATTCCCAAGACTGCTCCAAAATCCTCAAGAGATGTTTTGTGATGACATCAGCCAGCTATTTAAGGATTCTTGGATGAATCCCATATATCCCCATAGCTTTGTAGGGATGCAGCTGGAGCAGCAGATCCTGCACAATTTCAGTCTACTCAGTCATGGTCCTCCAGCTCAGGGCAGTGAGACCCCTTTAGTCTGTCATCCGTGTTGAAGACAGAGGCAAAGAAAGCATTAAACACCTCTGCCTTGTCTTTGTCCCCGTTTGTGAGGTGACCATCCTCATCCTGGAATGGGCCAATGACATTTTTATATTGCCCATTGCCATAAATGTATTTGAAAAGACTCATTTTATTGTGGTCTCACATTTCTGGCCAGCTTCAATTCCAGTTGAGCTTTAGCCACAGTGGTAATTAGCATCTCTGAATTCTTCCCATGTCACCTGACCTTGCTTCCACTGAGTGTACACCTTCCTTTTTTACTTTATTTCCAAGAGAAGATTCCTGTTCAGCCAAACCAGCCTTCTGCCCTGCCTGCTTGACTTCCTGCATTTGGGAATTGCCTGCTCCTGTGCCCTTAGGTGATGTTTGACAAGTGACCAGAGTCCCACGTCTCTGCATCAGCAGTGCTCTGATAAACCTCTAGCCCTCCAAACTCAGCTCCAGCAATTTTAAATATTTGTTCTGAGTACCATTTAAGACAATTAACTTGATGTGGTGTTCAAAACTAAAAGCTTGATTTAAAAGTGGGGAATTTACAGAAGCACAACTGAGAGTTAAATTTGGCTTGTGAAACCTTTCTTTCTGGTTCTAATGTTTAAGATGGAAACAACCCAGCTTGACTTCCCGTTCCCCAGAGTGAATTTGTAGGCCAGAGATTTAGAAGAAAAAGCCTCCGTGCCTGTTATGTTGAGATACTCAACCTGCAAATCCATAAGAAAAGGCAAAAATGCAATTCTCAAAATGCTTTGATTGCTTCTTTTTTTTTTTTTTTTTTTTTTTTTTAGAGGAAAACCACATTAAAAAACTAGAAACAATGATAAATGCCAATTGTAAGATGCATGCTTTAATGCTGATTTCCTGCTACCATCTGTTCTGTAACAAAAACGCAGTCTCCATTTCTGGGTCAGAAACAAGACTCTTGTAGTAACTTTGTACTTGGAGGCTGTCATGTGCTTTAAAGCAATTCACTCCTGTGGTGCTGTGCAGTGGGAGCTCATCTGAAAAGTTTAAGATAACCCAGGACAATTTAAATCATACAGTTTTAACGAGTGTCTGTTAGTTTTATGCACTAGCACAATTTGGCCAAGGCATATGGATAGATTGATTCTTCAAAGGTTAGTGCGCATGTAAGTAAGACCTGGAGGGTTGCTGCAAAAGATTTTGTTTGTTCTTTTTCAATACTTCCTTTACAAAATTTCTAACTGGGTGACACTTTCTAGTTTATACCAGACTTTTATAATGGTGAAATTTAAAGTACAGGATGATTGTCCGATCTGCAACTGCAACTACATGGAATATGAATCTGTTGTCCCATTCTCTATATTATTGTTCAAATGAATGACTCCTTTTTGTAAAGGACATCACATAAGTCATCTTCTGAGTTTACACCATATTATATTTTCAAAACTGTTTTCAAAATAGAGTTTTTCAAACTGCCTGCAATAAGTTATTGACCACTAGTAAAAACTGAGAGGGAAAGTTATTCTATTGCCATGGTGTGTGATCTAGTGCTTTTGTTATGTATGGAGGTTTGTGGGAGCTGAAAGACTTTGTTCTTGTTACAAGCTTTCTAAAATTACTCTTCTGCCCAATTTTTTTGTCCTGTTTTCATTCCTTTTCCAAATGAAGTTCATATATTGTTCATGAAAGAAGAGATATCAGCTGTTAAACATTTTTAGTTTCTAGAATACTGTTTTAGCAGGTTTAGCTTTGGTTGTTTAAAAGCAAGCCAGGAGACCAATATTTACAGGTATCACCACTTAGGAAATGGTCATTGAGTATTTTAAGTAAGTCTGGAAATTGGCAAAAGAAAAGTTACCAGCACTGAATGAGGATCTAATCTTCCTAATTGTGAGTGTCTTCCTCTCTCCACTGGCAGCATAGGGAATCAGCATCCGTGGTGTGTGCTGGAGTTCAGTGACGCTGGGACCCTTCGTCTGGGAATACAGGAAACCCATAGGACACAGAGGGTCGTCCTAATTGCCGGTGTGGTGTTGGCATTGCCGCTCATCTACACAGGAGTCAAGGAGTACCCCATGGGAAAACTGAAATTACAGTCCCTGCTCCTGGGGAGTGGCATGTGCTTTGCATGGTGGGATTGCCACATAATCACAGGCATAATTCCCAATGAATGGACTTCACTGATGCCTGCTCCCTTTTTCTGTGGGAGAAGTGGGCATCTTGAAAGCCCCGGTGCCTGTCACCAGGGCTCACCTTCCCTGGCACAGTGTTCCATAGGGCAGCTGGCCTGTCTTCCCTCCCATGCCCACAACAGTAAGTCACTTACAACTTTTTCAGGGATCAAAGTGGAGTCATCATGCTTGTCTGCCTTGTTTTGTCTTGCCCTGAGTCTTCACTTCCAGGTTCTGCCGTGGGTTCTCAGTGCATTTAGATGCCTGCAATGTTGATAGATGGACTTAATCACGTATTCATAGATTATGTTACAAAGTAACTGCTTGGATTGCTGTCGTGGAAATTCAGTGGGTTTCCTGGAACTTTACGAATAATTTTCTGTCCTCTTTTTCCTCCTATTACCCTGTGAATGCTAGTAATTCAATCCTTTCTTTATTCAGAGGAATGTGGGCAGTGGCCCAGGAAGGCTGCTTGTATCACAAACACTTGTGAGTTTACCTTGCTGTAACAGAAGCTAAGGACAGAATACAAATGAAGAGATTGGAATTAATCCTTGGAAGTAAAATGAAGTTCACAAACTGTTCATTTGACAATTTAGTTTATTTGTCTAGCTGCTGCCATCCTATATAGTCCACCTATCCCTCCTTGATAAAGTGATCATTTATTGTTCAGAAACATGCCTCAGTTTTATCCTGTGCTGGTGCACACAACTAATGCATGTCATTAATACAATCCAGAGGGAGCAGTTTAGAAGATGAGAGGATAATTTACTTACCATGTGCATCCAGTCCTCAGCCTCCTTGCTGAGATTCCCCTGCTGGTTTGGATTCTGTTTTCTGACATAAACCTGCCCTACCTGTGATAACCAGAAATGCAATGAGCCCACTAGTTAAATTCAAGGGTAGGATGGTACAAATTCTGATGGTTTTAGTCTTTGGAAATCAGGAAGCTCAGTTATGTTTTTATCTACAGACACATGCCTAGTTCTGGCATTGCTACCTCTGTACGAGTTGAGAGCTACATTAGGAAAGACTGTGAAATAATTATAATCAATAAAATATGAATAGATTTTAATTTGTATTAGAGTAACCAAACACTTCATACAGCAAGTAAGTCATAGTCATCCAAATGCTCAATAAACATTATCTAATAATATGTGGGGAAGAAGGCTTAACAATGTGGGTACTCTGGTTGGTGCTAACACCATCATAAGTGGGAGCAATCCATAGGGAATTCGAGTGGGTTTCAGAGAAACATTTAGAATGAGTGGAATAGTCCTCCACTGTCATTGTCATCACTGGAGACACTGTCCAGAGAATGAGGTTCACCTAGGACCCCATGGCTGCCTTTACTGACTGGCCTCCAGGGAGTTTTTCCTCCTCCTCTCTGCATTTTTCCCTCTCCTGTTCTTTTTTCTCTGTCCTTCTCTGCTTTTGTTTTTTCCCCCCCTCAGATTACTTTGTTAGAATCACTGTGTGTCATCAGCAGTGGACCCTGCTAATAAGTCTTTGTTCACATTACTCTGCCTCAGCATCCTTTGTGGAGCAGGGCAATTGATGATCAAAGTTGAAGGAAAAAGCTGTAAGAGGAAGTGAAAGGTTGTAATCCAAACAGGTAAAAGCTGAAGAGGAAAGAGGGGTCAAGATTCAGGACGCCAGGCCAGACAGTGCTGGTATGGATATGCTGCTGTGGCTGTGCTGATCTCTGCCATCAGAATGCTCTTGCTGAAGGTACAGTTTGTAACAGAAAAATTATGGGATGCTTTCAGCACTCTCTGCAAAACTGTAGTTTTTCTGGAATAAATGCTTCTGTGCAAGGACATCAGTGGCACTGATATGTCATACACAAAGACTCTTAGTGCCAGCAAATGTTTGTAGGACACCAGAATGTTTCCTCTGACTAAGTGGGATGCAGAATGTGTCAAAGTTCTTTTGCTTATTAAGTGTCTGTTAAATTGCTTCTCCTCCTTCCTGCTACAGAGGGTGCTATATACTGTGTAATCATAGACTCACAGAGCTCTTAAGTTGCAAAATTTCTGTAAGATCACGGAGGGAGGTGAGCATCCCAAGCAGTGAGCACTTGTGAGGGTGTGTTAGCCCAAAGGCTGGCTCATGCAGGTGCTGCAGGGCTGAGGTCCCCACCATGGGTTGGGCTGGGCGCTGCATCACACCAGCAGTCCCTGCCTCTGCCTGTCACCCCAGCAGGGCTCCCAGCACCTATCAGAACCCTGTCTGCAGATCTGTAGGCTCAGGACACACTGTCAAGTGACCCATTTTTACATTTGCTGCTCCTTTTGCTTATGAAACCAGATTTATCTCAATCATTATTTTTTGTTTCTCTTGTGCGTATGCTAATTGTATATTCCATGGAAAAATATAACTGGCTGCCTTATTCACAAGGAAATACAATATCAAATATAGTGTTATTTTTTTCTATTCATAATGTGTGTGATAGAAAACAGCAGGTGTTTTATTTTGTCTTGGAGCAGATAACATTCAAGGAAGAAGAAAAGGAAACCTCTTGTTTTCCTGCGGGTAAGGGACTGATAAATTATTCCAATGATAGATAAAGATAGAGCGCACCCAGGTAACAAAGCTTTGGGAAAGAAAATCACATAATAGTAATAGTGGTAGTTATAATAGTAATAATAAAAGATGAATGTATGTTTACACTGCTAAAAGCTTGTTTGGACGCATAACTCCAAAGCTTTGCATATTATTGTATCTAGAAACAACAAAACCAAGCCACTGTACAAATGCAATTGATTTGAAGCTTTAACTGACAATAGATGACCCAGAGTCTTCAAGTCTTTCATTTTTACGTGCTTTTCTACATTTGTGTGTGGCACAAAATTGAAATCCCCTCATATAAGCAGAATGTATAGCTCCAGTTGTCTTTGCATCTATCAAATAAGGAGAATAAATATGCAAACACTTCTAAACCCCAAGAAAATTCTCATGGAAGGAAGTTGAAACAAAAGAAAAGAAGTCCCATTCATCTCCCTTTCTTTTCCACTGACTTGCTCTTCATCATGAAGGATATTTCTTCAGCACATTTTCCCCATTGCTCTTGAGCTACTCTTGTTATCTAATAAGTATATCATATAGCTAATGAGTTCTCAAGATTCATTCAAGATTCCTGGTCTATGCACAGCACATCTAAGCATGCTGTCACAGTGCCAGGCTGGGAACAAAATCACAGTTTCCACCCCATTTTTCAGTCACACTGAACTCTACTTATTCTGCCGCTCCTCAGTCCATACTTGGTGACTTGCCGCATTATTTTGCCAAGATCTGCTCTGCAGGAAGCTGTATGCCGAGTCTGGATCTGCTGGGCTTTCCATGCAACCTGCTGTCCCGTGCCCAGAACCTGTGGTGTTGCAGGGACTGCTCTGATGGGCCAGCAGGAGGGTAAGAAAAATCCACATGGAGAAGTTCACCAGCTAAATGCACACCTAGACTCTGGCCAAGACAAAATGGGCGGGGTGTTGGCTAGTCTGTAATTGGAATAATTCTGTCAAGAACAAGGCAAAAACATTCACTGATTTTTATGGACTAGATCACGGGCTCTGTGCACAGACTTAAACTATTAAAGAAGTTCAGTTTTGTTCATTCCACTCAATTCATCAATATGAAAAAAAGAAATAATTAAAGGTTGGTTTTAATGGAATACAAGAGAACTAACTCATAAAATGTGTCCACATACTTGTATTTCATGCAGTCCCTTGTTGATCACATTTTTTATTGATATTTATCTGGGTTGATGATGAATCTCTTCTGTGTATTCTTTACTCCTCCAGTGTAATTGAGCCGTACCTATCTGAGGTATATTTAGATAACTGGCTGACTGTGGTGCTGTGCAATTTATTTTAAGTTGATGCTGAATAGTGGAATAGTTGCTTGTGGTACAAAATAATAAATGGAAGCATCTCTGATGTCTGTTCAAGAATGTTTTAGAGATCAGCATTAAATCAGACATTGAGAAATCAGGCACAACTCTGTGCACGTCAATGGAATTGCTTATGCCAGAGCTGAGTGTGACATAGTGAGCTATGAGCTGGATTTGCAAAGTTTCTGGGTGCACGGAATACTGTTTGAAATGAACTTTTTTTGTTGGTGTTGGATTAACATAGGGAAAACTTCAGATACTTTGAAATTTTCTAGAAAATTAGTTCAAAGATGGAAACCTGCTATATTGAAACAGAAACTATTCAGGTATTTAGAACACTCAAAGTACATCACAGTAAATAAAGTCTGAATCTCTGCTTTCCTTGGCCTAGAACAAGGACTTAAACATAGTTGTCCCTCTTTTCAGAGGTTAGTACAACACAATTTGCCATTTGGCTCTTCTCTTAGGTCCTTCTTCACCTGTTCTCTGAAGGGACAAACAATTCTAAGGCACATTTCCAGCAAGGAAGTACAAAAGCCTCATTCTGGAAATCTTTGCATGAAATGAGCTTTTGTCAGAAGTTAAGCTTAACATTTTATTCACCTAGCTCTTTAGCATGTCCTTTTACCTGAGATATGACCTCTGATCTGTGTCTTCAAATTGACTGAATTTTGTGTTAGGCATCTACTGACTCTTTGGAGGTGAAAAAGAGTTATAACTTGTGATTTTGAAAGTTTGAAACTTTAATATGGATATTTAGGCTTGCTGATATGGCATGTAGGAGTTATTGTAGCTTCTCCCATTATGTAAAAAAAATTTCCATTGTGTTTACCCTAGGAAAATGGTGCTTCTGCTAATGTCTGTATGTTGAAGCCAAGAATGGCTATATTTTGAGCTTAGCTTATTAGCAAAAAACTCAGGATCTACTCTCTTTCTTGGACTGATGGATTGTAAATAGGCTCGGAGCTGAATCAGAGATTATATGTTGTGTTGCCATTCATTGAGTAGAGTGAAGTAAAAAGAAAGGGCTGAAGGTCTGACTTTCTTGGCAGGCAGCAAGGAAGAAATCCTGAGCTTGCATCTCTGCCATTCAGTTTAAAAATGTGGAATGCAACTGACGAAATGTAACATTATTCCTGCTTGTTTTAATTCTCTTTTGCAGCCTGAGTTTGCCCAACAAAATGTGAAGGTTTCTCTCCTTCTCTGGGAATTTCGTGGAAGATGCCTATTGCTCAGCTGCCTTTAAACTAATTAAGCTGCAGCTCAGTTAACAAGACTCTCAGTTTTGCCAGTTATATAATTTGAACCGGTCAAGTAGGTGAGAAGAGAAATTAAAGTAGCTGAGCCAAAATTGCATTTTTTGTGACAAAATTTGACATAAGGAAATACCCTCTTTATGGCTTGTAGGTGAAGAGGAAAATATACTTTACGATTGCACAGGATTTTTTGTTGAACAGTTCTTGTCCATTTTTCTTGAAGTGAAAGGATGAAGTCAAGTTCAGAAGCAATTTATTTTAAAATCAAAAACTTACTAACAGGTTGAAAGGAATAAAAAAATGATAAAAGCATGTCTCTGGACTAAATTGCATACTTGAAAGGTTTTGTCAGTTTCCTTTGATGATATTCTCTGTTTACGTGAGATACTATACAGATAAATGTGTTTCACTTTCTTGACACAACAAGAGTACAGACATTTAATATCAGACTTCGGAAGTTTTTTAATAGTAATATTTTTAGTCACATTCTGTAGGTCCTGATGATGATTTTGAATTCTAAGAGTCTTGGTCTGTTGAATGATTTCATAGTAGTTGTTTTCTATATTATCAGTGGACTGAACATTATAAAATGAGGATGCTATAGTAAAATATTTACACTGGCTTTCATGTTTTTTTCAGTGATGGAGACATGCTTTCTTGTTTTGAGATTATTGCATAGTTTTCACTTTACTGTCCATTCTTCTGTCAGCTACATGCTAAATAATCTGTTCAGATTGTTCCCTTGCACTGTGGACCTACATCAGTTCTGCTGCCATAGTGTGGCTGGAGAGTGGGCTGAGGTTGCTATTTCTCAAACTAAAGGATTCATTTAAGGTCTCTTTCTTTGATTGTACCAGGTTTGCATGTGAAACTGCTCTGCAATCCTATTAAATTCGGAATGACTTTGTCCCACTGTCCTGCAAAGGAGGAGTCGGCACCTACTGTCAGACTGTCTGAGAAATTGCGACTGTGTTTTCTTGGCTGTTCCTGTCTTGCTAAACTAAAGGTGAGCTGAACTGCCCAGTTAGGAGTCAGGTCTGGTCTGGTCTCTTTGCCAGTCAGTGCTGACTGTGAATGCTTTGAGGAGTGCCATCATTTAACTAAAATTTTCACTATAGTAGAAAAAGCTCTGCTGAAAAGAGATTTTTACCATGTTTATCCCTGAAATACAAACCAAAACAAAACAAAAAGTCTATTTTGATTCTATATTTGGTTAGGCTTCTGAATGCTCCCTTATTACAAAACATGGTGAAAATAACAGCCCCAGATGCAGTCCTGGCAAGCATTATTGGCTTTTTGGTCATCAGTGTGAAAGGAGGATAACTTGTTTCTTTGCAGAATTGCACTGTTTATGATTGTAGTTTGTGGAACTGTTGTTAGACTGTAATTTTACTGACTTAGTCCCATGCTTGACGATTAATTTAAAACTTTTTCTTTTTCCCCTGGGAAGAGGATTATCTATTTGGCTCAACATTCAGTGGCATTTACACTATGCTTGTATGGCTCACATAATTTCATTTTTAAGTCTGAAACTAATTTTGCATTTTGAATCCCCTTTCTCCCCCCAGTACTCAGAAGGGAGATAGAGATGGTTTTAGCTGTCTCATCAACTGTGAGCAGTTGTATTATGTTTAGTTTTAGTCACATTGTATATAAACAAAATGCTTGCTCTTAGGCATTTCTCCTGAATGTTGAGGAGCTAGGATTCATATTCTGCAAGAAATATGAATTGCTAAACACACATTTTTCCTCAATACGTGATTAGTAGGAGCCAGGTGAGGATAGTGAGGATTAGAATTATCCAAATAGCAGAAGAATTAAAAAGAAAAACCTGCTAATATTTTAGTTATACACAGAGGAGACTGTAACAAACTCTCTATCCCTTCTGAAAAATCTTACTAGTATTTGTATTTTAAAAAATCTGAGTTACAGGTGGTACAGTGGAGTGTTTTCTTCAGGGACTATGTATGTTGAATCTGATTTGGATCAACTGTGTATGCAGCTAGGCATCCTTCTCAAAGACAATAAACATGCCTACTTTTACCATTCTTATGGAGAATCATCTCTCCACCCCATCCCAAACTGGTTAGAAAGGTACTGAAATTTCCCTTCATTTCTTTTTAGTTACTTAATTTTTTTACCTGTATTCCTTGGTGTTTCTTTTCCAGTATAAACTGTGTTTGACTGATCTGGCTGGGTGACTAAAAATTAAAGCATGATATAACTAACTTTAATTGCACTTTGGTTTGTAGCTCAAGCTGTTCTCTCCTTATGTCCCATGAGATCAACATGTGGCATCAACTGTTAAGCCAGTTTCCATCAGACATTTTAAACAAGGCAGAGAGATTAATGTGTGCAAATCCATAAATTAAAAACAAAAAAGAGTTCCTCTCAGAGCTGGAATTAATTTCTTCTTGTTTATTTCTCCCCAGTCTCATGTACCATGTAGAAAGTGTTTCATTCTAGGTGAGTGGTTATGTGAAAGGGTTTGTTGTCCCTTTAGACAACTCGATTCAGATTTGTGTACAGATGAAAGCATGCCTGACATTTATTTCCAAGACTGTATTGGGAGACAGAGCTACTCTATTCAGTTACTCAGTTTTGTGTTCATGCTGAGAGTCAGCAGCATGCTAATATACCTCAGAATCCTTTCTTACCGGTACTAGATAAACTGCACTGGGATTTCATTGACATAGCATATCAGACTTCAGCAAGGTAAATTTGGTTAAGGACTTATGCATATTCAGTAGTGGATGTCAGTGAGTGGACCGATATAAGTATTGTTGACTGTGAAAATGAAAGCTTTCAGCATGTGTTGTGGAGTTACTGTGCTCAGAGGCCCATAGGAAATACTGATTCTTTTTCATATCATACCAAATCACCTTAGAATAAAGAATTCAAAGGTAGGTAGTTTTATTGCACAGATACAACTTCAATGAACCATCAAAAGCCCACGTCTACCTGTAGCAAATTTTTTTTTGTTCCTTATGGACAAAGGATCAAACCTTTCTTGTCTGGATTCTCTTCTACTGTGTGGAAAAGGAAAAAAGAAGGATTGCTCATCTCCCATTATTGGTGGTATTGCAATATGAAGACTAAAGCTAAGATGAGGGTTTTATGAGTTTGCAATAGCTCCCATGTCAGCTGGAGACTTCCAGAAAACATGATCCTGTCAGTCCCCATCACTTTTTCTAGAGCTTTTTGTAAAGGTGATGCTGAGGGTTGATTTCTTCTGAGAGCTCCCTGTCCTTGGGGGATTAAGAGAGGGAGGAATGCGGGTCTCATTTCTGCACTCTATGAACAGGACTGCGGAAGCAGAGCATTTGGCCTTATGTAATGCAGATGTATTAATCTACTCCTTGCCCTCAGAAACTGATGAAATATATATATCAAAATTAAGTTCCATGTCATTCCGACGTCTGTTCATGAATACCCTGAAAAAGGTGTTGTGGTTTGCCAGGACAGTCTCTTGCTCACTCACCCCTGGTGGGATGGGACAGGGTAAAAAGTGTACAAGGGTAAAAGTCAGAAACTTGTGGGTTGAGATAAAGACAATCTAATGGATACAGCAAAAGATATACACACAAGAAAAGCAAACAAAGGAATTCATTCCCCACTTCCCAGGGGTGCGCAGGTATTCAGCCATCTCTGGGAAAGCAGGGCTCCATCACACATAATGGTGACTTAGGAAGACAAACGCCATCACTCCTTCCCCCTTCCTCCTTCTTCCTTCAGCTTTATATGCTGAGTGTGATGTCATATGGTATGGGATATCCCTTTGGCCAGCTGGGCTCAGCTATCCCAGCTCCTCATGCACCCTCAGACTGCTCACTGCTGGTACAGTGTGAGGGGCAGAGAAGGTTTTGATACTGATCACCAATAACAAAACCAGCCGTGAATTATCCATGCTGTCTGCAGCACAGATGCTAAACACAGCCCCATTCTGTGACAAAATTTAACTCCACCCCAGCCAAAACCAGCACAAAAGGTCATTGCGCTTGACTTTCATCTGTAAAGTGTGAGTCAGAAAGAAGTCTCCTTTCCAAAAAACATATAGGCTAAATCCAAGAAAATTAAGAGATGATGTTTTGTAGGAAAGGCATACAGTATATATACCAAACAGGTCGATGATAGACATTCTCATGTTAGTTTCCCTCTTCATAGGTATTGCGTGGATAAATATGGATCACTTCAGACTTCCTTGTCTTCAGATCTCCAAAAACCAAGTGGCAGCCAATTTCCGTAATTTCTTCCAGTGAATGTGTGTGGTGTGGAAACACATTTCTTAGTTTTTGCTTTGTGGTTGGAGGTTATTCTTTGCCTGTTGTCCCACTGAGAGTTTTGACTATCTGTGACTTGTTACTCCAAAGTGTTGCTGCGGCAGAGGTGTGAGCTTGGTGTTTGTGTTTTTTGTCAAGGCTAAAGGCTGTGCTGTAGATACGTGGCTGGAAGGAAGGACTTTGCCATAGCAGCTCCTCATTTTGACCTTAATCCTTTGGGGAGGTCAATACTATTGCTCTCCAGTGCATGTGTGAGCAGGCTGTGGACCCCAGAAAAGTAGGTAAAATGCAGAAAAAAAAAAAGGCAAAAAAAAAAAGGCATCAGCTCCTTGCTTACTTGCTGCTTTAATCTAAGGGCCCAGGATAAATAAAGGTTCCAGGCAGTCGTAGACAAATGGTATTTTTTACAAAGTTGAAGTGTAATCCTCCACAAAGGGTCAGGCAAGCTCTCATTGATGCTGGATCAATCTTTGGTGAAGGCCTCAGCCTGCTCACCACTGAGCACTGTATTTACTGACTGTTGGATGAGCCCTGAGTTAATTTTACTATTTATACCAGTTTTTGGAAAAAATCAAGCAGTGCAGAATGGGACAGTTGTGTTCTGGTTTCTCTGACCCCATCCCTCGGCTACCCCAGACCCAAGTGCAGAGATGTTTCCATTGCTGGGACAAAGGGACTGCCCTGTCAAAACCCCTTCGTTGAAACATAGATGAAAAAGGACAAATGTTTACATAATACCTGGTTATAACTTGTGTTTGAAAATTTTAGCATTCAAAATTTTTGCAGGAATAGAAAGGGGCGCTTGTTTTCCACCTCTACTCTGTAAGTTTATCAGAGTATATAAGCACTGGAAACAGTTTGATCTTGGAGTCATGTAGGTTCCTAAATATGGAAATATTTTTTGGTTGTCTCTAGCCCTGTAGTTCAGGGTTTGTCCTTGTACTGGTCTCCTCGTTTTATCTTTCTCGAGCCTGAACTATGTTTCATGAAGTCAGTTTTCATGTGGTCAAAATATGTTTCCAGTCCTTTATTTGCAGAGGCAACTTTTAAAGTACAAACAAGTAAAGTCTATTTGAGTTCCCAGGCATCCTGGCTACAACTAAAATGAAGATATAACCAAGCTGGCTTTGAACCATGCAATGTGCATAACAAGGACAGTGTGCTGAATTAAAGCAGCTAATTAGCTGTGATGAAAAGCTGATACATGGTCAAGGCACCTGCCTTGCTTCTGGACTGGCTTGTTCCAAGGAGCCTTGGTGGTGTGTCTGCAGCACTGCTGAGCAGGCACCTCTCCAGCAGTGAAAGGTTATACAGCTGTTAGCTGCCATTGCTAATCTTATTGAGGTGCTGTCGGAGACTGCATCCTGGCTCCTGGTCAGGCTGTGACCCTGGAGAGCATGAGGCTGCTTCCTCCCTGCATCCCATGGCTCTGATTTCTGCAGAAAGGAAAACCAAGCAAAGTCCAAGAGTAGCCTAGCTTAGCAATCAAAATCCTGGAGCACACTCTGGTTTTTTCTTGGTAATTACATACAGCCTTAGGCAGTAAGGGTGGGATTCATCTCATTTAACTGGAAGTGTTGGAAGGTTAGCTATCAGTTCTGGGCTGGTTGTGTGAGTTGCCTCAAAAGCAGAGAGGCAGGTGCTTTCAGTGAAGGCTTTATCTCTCCTGGAATAAATGAGATGAATCACACCCTGGAAGTATCTCCCTCCATTGACTGTAGAAGAAGCCTCAGTAGTTACATTGAACTTGATGCTGGTCTTCTAGACAGCTGGTTTGGTGAGGTGCATCTTTTGGCATTTGAAGTGGCACCTCGGCCTTGTGCTGGAACATTTAATATTCAGGGTATTCTAAAAGAAGAGGCATGTTGCAAGTCTAAGGATCTGAACTACCTAGTATAAATAACAGCTTGTTTATTAAGGAGATGAGAAGATGATATGTGGGAATAAACTATCTGAGACTATTTAAGAAAAAGACAAACTCAAAAATCCTACAAAACCTGAGAGTTCAGGCAAATCAGTATATGAATCTAGCTGAACGAATTACGTAAGTAACTAAAACTGGCTCCTTATAGGTCAAGTTATCAGGGCATATTTTATGGGTAGTATTGTAGGAAGTATGCTACTTTATTTTCCTTGGTTTGGTTCTTAATCTGGCCATATATATAACAAATGCTTTTCTATTTAATTTCCAGTAGATAGCAGCAGTTCACAGAAAGTATTTTTTCTCATTTTTTTCAATGAATGTACTTGTGAGTCAGTGAGGATTTTAAAATGCTTCCTTTCCACTCAGAAAGTTCAGTAGCATTTTAATACATGCACTGTGTGCTGATTTTGTCACCATAGCTAATTTCTGAGGGGTATTGTTGAAGTATTGAAGTTGCCTAGAGAGTGAGCCAGCTAAAAACACTTTTATTCACAACATCATGGAATAAAAGGAAAAGAAGAAGAAATCAGGGCTTTTCTTGGTCAATTTTTGTAGGTTGAAGTTACATTAAATTCAATAGTTTAAAGAAAGCATTATAAAGTGTATTTTCCTCAGAAACTTGGTTAAACTCAGAAGTTGTTTTAGGAGCTAGAAGCATCAAGGACTTGAAATGTCCCCACAGTCCACATCTGACTTGAACCAAGTCTTTCAAGGTTTCTGAATTTGGTGTGCACCCTGGCTGTGCCAGAGGCTACTGAATGGGAATGGCTATGTCATCGTGCGCCTGCCAGGTGTCTCTTGAAGTGATTGTATGGACCAGATGGGAGAACACAAATGCGTACTCTAACAGGGATTGAGTCTGTTTGGCTTCAGCCGTCAAACAGAGCATTTTTGAACATTTTTCTTGAGTAGATTGAAAGCTAATTTGGGGGAAATGCTGAGAAAAATGGTATTGTTACAAGATTGCACCTGTAATCAGGTCTCTAGAGGGCAGGAAAATAGATTATGAAACAGGAGATTGAGTATTATCATTCTTACGTCACACTGTACATTTATTCCACCTAAACTTCTAATTATACTTAACATATTTTGATATGAATAATTTCTTCAGTCTTGCCATTTGTATAGAACATTTTGTCCGCTGCAAGTCTTTCAATAGGTCCAAAATTAAAATTGCTCCTCGCTGGTAATTGTCTGCTGTTCCTGCCCAGCATTTTTCCTCTGTAAAATCAGTGGCAGCTTGGTTTGGCAGAGGCAGCATGCTGTGTACAAGCACTGCACTTCCAATAACCAAAGTCAGTTGTATAGAAGTCAGTTTTCTTTTATATCTGTGGAACAGCTTTGTGAATCTTAATCTGAGTCTGTGTTATAAAAGTAGGCAAGACATTCAGTAGAATAGTGCCAGATGAAAAAATTTAAAATAAAGGTCGATTCCTCAGTGTTTTTTTTAATATAGATATATAATACATTTAGCTATTGTTGCAGTGCCTGTTATGTATTTATTGCATCCGTGAGTTGAAAGCTGAGATGTTATGTTCATATTTTAACTGATAATGTTATTTTTGTCTTCAGACTGTACATGAGTTGTGAGGAGAAAGATGCCATGTATGATGGAGTCCTTTACTTGGCAAGCAGTTCCACTGACATAAAGGATTACAAAATCTGACTGAGTGGAAATGATTGAGTTATTTTTGAATTCTGCAAAATTCACAATTGATGAAGTTCAGTACAAGAGGCTGAAAAATGACTGAAATCTGCATTTCTGGACTTAAACTGTCTGAAGGCCAAAGCAAACAGCAGCTTAATTTGCAGCATGCTCAGGACTGAGCCTGGACTGAAATTTGCTTTGTGAAGACCTCACCTGCCTCTATGGCCTGTCCTCATTCCATTTACCAATCAAATGGATTAATTGTTTGGACTTGCTTTTTTTTTGCACTTTTTGAAAACACTGAATACATGACTTTGTAGCTTATTGGCATTAATCACCTGTATTAAAATTTTAGGAAAATGTGAACTAATTATTTCTTGTACAATAATGAAACACTGATTTCATCAGTGCTTGAAACTTGGTTGGCCAGCTACAACTAGCTCTGCAAAGCCTGCCTCTACCACTGCCTGTGCAGGTACCCCAGCATGCCTTGGACTAGTGTGTAGAGCTCTGGTTTTAAGCAGAGCAGAATAAAAGCCACTTAAACATTCAGAATAGTTGTCCAAAAATGTGAAGGACAATTGAAAAAACTTTGAATTGATGTGTGTCTTTCTTGGCTATGTTTATCAAAGCTTAACCACACATGATTAATAAAAATTTCTGTTCAGAGATAGAATGGTAATCAACTGCACATCTAATAATTGAAAATCCTAAATGAGTCAAATTTGGTCACAGTAACTGGTTGTTTCTTCCATTATGTTTAATAGAATGACTGAACCTGCCTCATTGTTCCTGTTTCTGCTAACACTTAAGCAGTTAACTCCACATCAAGCAGTGAATAAAATATATGGAATAACTTTTTCTATAGTAGCTTGAAGGACTCATCTATACAATTCTATAGCACCTGTGCAATTTTTTTATTCTCAATGAAAATATATTCTCAATATAAATTGCTTTATTCTCAAGCTCCACTGATACATTAATAAGCAGATCTCTGTTTAGCATAGTGGAGTATACTGTTTGGTGGCAGCAGCAATACATTTTAAGTGATTATTATTTCTTTTAAGTACATTTCATTATAGAAGCACAAGAATACAGGGGTAGCATTAAGCTAGATTAGACGACATAGACTGGTAAAAATGCAGCCTATTGGTTGCGTTCTGCTACTGTGGAGTAAATCAATTACAAGGAGAAAGTTCAGAATAAAGTGAAGCTAGAGGAAAAGTGAAAGTAAATTTTATTTACTGCCGATCAATTCAAAGTCCAATACGTATGGAATATGGGACCCTGAGAATTTAGAAGATTTTTAAGTCCTCATCTAGTGATTTTTTCCCCACATTTTAGTTGACCCTGCCCCTGAAGATTGCTAAATGCTTCACTCTTAAGAAAGGAAAAATCTTAAACCATACGTGTTCACTGAGCATGTCTACTTGCATGCAGCATCAACTAGTGATTTTTAGAGTTTGTGTACACCCCTCTCAGAATGGAATATAAATTAGCAGAGGCAGCTTCCATGTATTTAAATGTCTGGATTTCCTCACAGATAAACTTTTTATGATTATTTTGGCAAGCAGCAGCCACTGCATTTACTGAGGTGGCTCAGTGGTATGGGTAATTCAGAGCTCATTCACCAAAAGGGGAAAAATAAAAGTCCTTGGCATAATGTGTAATGAATGTGTCTGACTTCAGTGACTACAAGGTGTGGATGGTGAATCATCTTCCTGCAAGACTGAATATAGTTTTTCCTCCCAATACTATTTGACATTTTTCATACTAGAGAATACATAAATCTATCTTCTTTTTTCATGCAGCTTGGCTTTAACAGCATCAAGCAAGTTATGCTGAACAAATCAGTCTTACTTCATGTCTGTTGTTAAAGAGCTTATTATTCTTTCAGATTATGATGAAAGCTATTAATTGTTACAATTCCAAGTGCATAGTTTTGCCTATATTCACTTAGGCAGTTCTTTTGCATTGTTTTAAGCAAGTGATTGATTGCAAAAGACATGCAAAATATTAGGCCTTCAATATTACCTTGGAAACTACAGAGTTTCCCCTTCTTATTTCAGCTCTAGGAATGGGGAACATTACTTCTCTCCTGACAGCTTCAGAATTCTTTTAACGTAAATAGTACCAGTTTCTTCTCTTGCAAACTGCTGGTTTTGCTTTCCATGTACAGAAGACACCATTATGAGGAGATGATCTCTAAAAATACAAGCTGTTCACTTAGACCCGACAATTTTGTATAAAAAACATAACTTTGAATTATGACAAATTTTTTAGAATATGTCACACACTAAACACTGTCTTGGTCCATGTTCTTGCTCTCTCTCAATCTTATCATCTCCCTGTCTTGAGTAGCTTCCTTTTTCAGTCTCTCTCTCTGTACTTCCAGCATGCTCCAGCGTAGTTCTAAGTGGTATGTGGGTGTTATTGACTCTGCTGTCAGGCAATGGGACTGCCAGATTGAACACTGTGCTGCTGCTTGGCTCTGGACAGGACTGCAGCGTGGACTGTGTCACACATCCGGTGACAACATGTATAAAGTGTTTTATGTATAATAATGTAAAACTTAGAGTAATTGTTTCGGTCTCATTATTTGATCCAGATAGGTACATAATTTGTATTATTACTAATTAATCTTATTTATCCGGGATAAACTTTTTTAGTCTAATGAATCATAACACCTGATGATTCTCCACAAGACATTATAGGAAAACAAGCCTTATTTTTCCCTCCCACAACAGTTCTGTTTTTCAGTGCCAAACACTGTCAGCCTGCCAAAAATAAGCACATTTTTAATACATTTATTCATCTGCTTCTCTTGATTATCTCAAAAGACCCGTCAGTCTGGAGCTCCTGAGCTGGAATCTGACCTGCTGATAAGATGATGTGGAAGTTATCCGAGTTAAGAAGAAAACAGATACTGTCTTGATGCATCACCTCAGTTAAAGGGCTAGGGCAGGAGCTCGTGGGAGCCATCCAAGCTGCAGGACCTAACCGGGAATGCAAGTCTTTATTACCAGTTTAAATCCCTTTGATGCCAGTCCTAGATGTAACTCATAGGTGAGAGATGACTTGACTTTGAAAGTTCCTGAAGGACACAGCTCTCACCACAATGCAGCCTGATAGCTCTGATTTGGGACTGAAAAAAAGGGCTGTCAACTCAATGAGAAATTGCTTATAGACAGAGAATTTTTTCTAAAGTAAGTTGATATTTATTGATCATCCTTTTACAGGAGGAAAAAGACTTTGCAGAGAGACTTCACAAAAGGCCCTTCAACATGGGACCTGGTAAAGTGCCTTTGTTCCTCTGTGAAATGTAAGCTGACTTTATATTTTTTCTTCTTTTTCTAAAACCATTTTTTCTCCATGTGGTTTCATTTTCAGGGTTAGGGCTTAATAGGAATTTGTGGCTGAGATTTTCTCTACTTCGAGTTTCCGCTTTAGAAATAAATTATATTATTTTCATTATATAATTAATTGACCAGTTAATGAGCTCTCTAGGACTTATTAAAAATATAAAATAAAACCTTATAGAACTTATTAAGGGACATTAAAAGATTTGATTTAAATGAAAGGTTCTTTTCCTTATTATCAAAATTTCAAAACACGGTCTAATACTTGATGGGAGATCTGAGTGGCTAGAGAATGACAAAAATTGTTTATACCTGTGTTTGTTGGTTTTTTTTTTGTCTTTTGGGTTTTTTGTTTGTTTTAACTAAGGAAAACCTAAATATGGTCAAGGGCAATATAAATTAGCATTAGCCCAGAAATGAAATCAGGATTTTGTTAATTTGGGATTGAATAGGAGACAAACAGGAACAGAGTATGTAGTCCTTGTTCTCTGACATCCTTCACTTGGAGGTGAGTCACACATGAGCAAAAGCTCACAGACATTTATTCAGTCACACGAGCAAAAGCTTCTCAAAGCTCATTACAAGCAAGTATATATACTAACACCTTTGAACAAATGGAATTTTACATCCAGAAGGCTGGAGGTATATAGAGACCTGATCTGACATTAGAAAGATCTTGGCTGATAACCTTCTAGCCATTCCAAAGTCCTAGCTGTGAGTGTATAAGGCAGCAATGTGTTGTAGTAGTGCTGAGTCAGCTGCACTCTGAGGGGATTACAGACTTTTTATCACCTGCAAAAAGTTAATCTAGCAGTGCTTAACGCCATAGAAGTCTGGCTTTTGTCATGTCACCCTAGAATATGGACCTGGGAAAGACCCATTTGGTACTTGGTTCTTGGCAATACAGCTAACCATTTTTGCTACACATTTGAAAACGTAGTCTAAAGCATTCCTTGCACTAATACTAGCTGTGATGAGATCACTGGATGTATTACTGGTGTTTTCATAATTTTTGCATAATCTATTCTTCTGATTTATATTGTAAGAAATGATTGGTTGCAGTGATGGAAGTTAGAGAGTGAAGCTTTTCTGTCCTCCCTCTGCTACCCAGGGCATGATTGGTTTCTCTCTGATTCCTTCTTGGCACTCACACTTAGATTATCCCTCTTCCCTTAATGTTGATATGTGCTTTTTGTTTCTTCTTGACCTTCAGAAAAACTCTTTTAAGATGATGGAGCTTAAGGCAAACAGAGCATGAGGATGTGTCCTGAATGAGCAAGAGGTGCTACCCAAGGGAGGCCAGAGAGGCAAGGCAGCCTAGCAGAAACATTCAGTGTATTTCTTAATTATTCTTTCACAAATTATTTTTAAAATTGTCCAAAAGAAGACCAAATGCTTTGGGCAGGGAACACTAGTCTATTAATTTTCCGTATTTTTTAAAAAATTCTCTTGAGTGACCTCCATGTGTTATTTTCTTCAGTTGTTTTTTTACAATATTATCTTTGAAATCTTAACAATAATTTCTTTACATAAAGAACATAATGAATTCACAGTATATGATTATTTTTAACCACATTTGATCATATAGCCAGATATATCTGCAGCAATATAACATTGGTGCTGACAAAAAACAAGTAGTTAAACAGATAGGTGGTAAATATCTGCAGTCATTGCTTCAGCGCTATCAATTATTTGTGTTCCAAAGTTTAACTGTTACACTGAATATTTACCCTACAAACTGAGGAATAGCAGGCACTATAAGCAAGTCATTTGCTTTTCAGTATTAATTTTACTTCTTGTGCCAGGCACTGTAAATGTTTTCTCATGTATCATTGTGACGGTGCCATACATTTGAAATGTCAAATTATGCAGTGTCTCGTGTCATAAGAATAAGATCAGCAGCCGAGAGAGGCAAACAATACCATGCAGAGAATAAATACCTGTTTTCAGTATCTGCTTTACCTGGTATTGCAGTTCTATGGACAGAGTAATCTAAGGGTTGTTTGGATGTATAGAAAATACATTCCTTTGAGTATTTTAGCTGCCCCTTGAGAAGCCTTTTTCTTGTACTGAAAGCAAATGATTTGTACATTTCAGCTGCAGTATTTCTGTCTTTCCCTAGGCTCTTGCATCCAAAGTGAGAATGCCAGAAAGGGCAGATAAATGCTATTATTTTTAGTACTTACTTTCCAATTATTGTTAGTTCACTAGCCTTTTATGAAACATTATAGTGCTAAAGCAAATTTTCAAATTAATACATTTTGTATACAGGGCTTTATTCTGCTATCCTGTTCCCCCCTTTACCATCAGATTTATACCACGCTAGCACAGCAACTGAAGATTAAACAGGGATTAATCTCTTTGGCTATCCACAGTTTTTCACACTGTTTGTAGAATTAATATAATTTACCACTGGGTTATTATTGTCTTAGTGAAGTAATACTTCTATGGAGGTTAGGGAAGTCAGGGCTGTGTAATAATCTTACTTTAATAATAAGAAAAAGGTGATCACATTATTATTCTCAAGAGGCTTCACAGAAGGAGCTTCACGTTATGTTGTGTTTTGTCATTCAGAATGCATATTTCTACCCAAACTAACAGATTCTATGCTGCCTGTCCCTGGAGCAGAGCAATGCTGACTTGCTTCCACCGTCCCTGACCCCTTTTCATGCCTCTTCCCACTCCACCAGAGGATTTAAGGAGGAGGTACAGAGCTGTTTCTGTCAGTATCTCCTCATATGGTTTGAACATTTCAGACTGGTGGATAAGCTGAGAGGGCTGAAATCCAAATTTAGTGTCCTTGGGCTTGACTGATTTGCTCATGCTTGAACAACTAGTGCCATCTGAGCTATCGAGGGCATCTCTCCAGCAGTCTCCAGAAGTGAGTCGGTCTCACAGAGGTTTGGTGAAATATATACAAGTTCTGCAGGGGTTTCTCAGATACTCTAGTGTATCTCAAGTGACACTAGGGTATTCAAATACGCATCACCACACCAGGCCCTAAATAATAATCTTGCAAATCAGAAACGTATCTTTCATTTTCCGAACATTGAGTTCTGTAGGGAAACAATGAAGAGGCTGTGATGTTCTCTGGATGTCTTTGAGAATTTATAAAATGACAATATCATGTTAGTCAGATTTGAAATATATAAATGTAAAATGCTACACATAATTAACAGTATGTATGTTTTCATTTCATGTAAGTTTACCTACTGAAAAGAAGATGGTTGAGCATTTCTTGCTGTTGACCTTTATTATTTGTCTTGATTCCAGTGTGGTTATTATCTCAGTGGTAAAAGTTATGAGTCAAACTAGAAGTTGTGGAAACAGCTTTGGCTTCATGAAATGTGAAAAAGAAATAATGCATGTGTGTTTTCATTCTATATTCATATTCATACTTTCATATGTATCATATTATAGTTGAATATTGTCATGGCTTTTTAATCTGCCCATGGCTAAAGAGATACTGATAAAAAAGAATCAAGAGAAATCTGCAACGTCATTGAATCTCTTGAAATGAACAGTATAAGAACAAGTTCAAATGGCAAGTCTAAATAGTGCTGCATTCATTCTTAAAAACTCTGAATGCAAGGATTTCTTAACTTCTTCAGATGTTTCAGCAATTAACTCTCCTTATAAATAGATTTATTTAAATTTTTCCTACACGTTACAGAACTTTTTTTTTATCAGTTACTGATTTCTTGTATACAGAGGGTACACAGAAAACAATTAATCAGAGATGTTTATGACAGCGTTTCGCATAATCTTGTTATGTGTTTTCTCTGAAACTAAGCCAGTCCTATTGCTCTATACTCTCTCCTCATATACTGTGTTTATCAATCTTGTTGACTTCTGCTGAGCTTGATTTCCTAAATTACCACCTCCACATCTGATGAACGTCACCCACATCTGTATGTCCCAGATTTGCATTTGCCTTTCTGCATCATCAGCATTGCGCAAGTTGCTCCAGGGAAAGTTATAGCATCTCAGTCTTCTTTTACTAGAGGACTTGGGGTCATTTTTTGCCAGTTTTTGATGATGGTGGCTGCGATGGTCAAAAACTACACGGTCCCAGCTTGGGGGCAAAAAGCTGGAACCTTTATTGAATACACCCGTGACAATATATAGAACCGAAAGGCAGGGTATGTTAATAGGGAGGCAGGATATGCTAATAGGGACGATTTATGTTAGTTAGGGCTTAGACAACTAATTAGTCCTCATACCAAAGCCACCTGGAGGAATACAGGGCCTCAACAGGATGGCAACAAATCAAAAGAGTCCACTCACTCCCGCCGACCGGAGACCGGGTGAGATAATTGCAAACAGTCTTCTCAAGGCCAGGCCTCCTGTCTTACCAGGGAGAGGAATTCCTTTCAGTTTCTGTTATCCATGGTTTGCTGCTTTTTCCCTCTAAATCTCTATCTGTTAATAGCTGATGTCCAATTCCAACAGTGGCGGATGTGAGGTACCTCTGGTCAAGAGCAGGACCCAGCCGTGTGAGGTGCTGTATGAGCAGAGCACACCAGACAGCTCTGCCTCCAGACAGACCCCTCCACCTTCTTGCACTCCCCACAGTGCTGTTCTCCTTAGGAGAATGGGGCATTTCTTTGCTGTGCACTGCTCATGGCTTATTCAGCTCACCTGAGACTCTGTCCCATATCTACAACTTGAAGCGTAACTTCCTCCTTGAATGGATTGTACTAAACCTCCTTCTGTTTCTAGTAGTAAGTTAGCTGAGAGGAGCAATTCTCTGGAGAATATGTGCAGATAGTTATTCCTTGTAACAAAGAAACTGCTGCTTTTTTTATCCAGCACATTCTCAGAAAGTAGCACTGCCACACGTGTGCAGCATCAGACTGTTGGGGTTGCTTTCTGCAACATTAATTTTTGCCCTTGATATTTACAAAGCCCCAATTAGGAAAAGTCTCATATAGTCACTATATCCAGACTGTGGATATAGCAGGATAGTCATATGGATCAGTGAAAGTTATTAGAGAGCATCTAAAGGAGGGCCACGATGGTGGAGGGTCTGGAGGAGGAGTCTTACGAGGAGCAGCTGAGGCCACTTGCTCTGTTCAGCCTGGCGAAGTGGAGACAGAGGGGAGACCTTACTGCAGTTACAACTTCCTGGTGAAGGGGAGCAGAGGGGCAAGGAGCGGTCTCTTTACTCTCATTACTGGTGACAGGACTTGAGGAACCGGCATGAAGCTGAGTCAGAGGAGGTTTAGGCTGGCTATCAGGAAAAAGCTTTTCTCCCACTGTGTGGCTGAGCACTGAAACAGACTCCCTAGGGCAGTGGTCACAACACCAAGCCTGTCTGAGTTCAAGAAGCACTTGGACAATGCTCTCAGGCACACAGTGTGATTCCTAGGGTGTCCTGTGCAGGGCCAGAAGTTGAACTCAATGATCTTGATGTGTTTCTTTCAACCCAGAATATTCTATGATGATTCCATATGGTATATCATAAAATACATTTTTTGTATTCTCATTTCCCCTGTCTTAAGCAAGGACTGAAAAAGTAATTTTTAATTGGTTTATCCAGGTGACATGATTGATAGAGTTAGTTAAGTCATCCTGGCAAATTAGGCTCTTTGAAAGCCAATAAATACAGTATTTCCTTAAAATCCTGTATTTCCTTTATCCATCTTTAAATATCTCGTTTTCCTCTCTTCCTTGTCACAGTCATTAAACAAAAGGGTGAATTTTAATTTCTAAAGAGGTTTATGTGCCTGGCATCGCCTGGGACCTGCCAAGGTTACAGACAGATTTATTGACCATAAGCACTTGTCCGCTGTGGCTTGTTATGTTGGGAGGTAACAGTGTTGCCTCTTCTCAGCAGTACAGGTACTCATTTATTATGGAGTCATAGACTCTTAAGGATTGGAAGGGATCTTAAAGATCCATGGGCAGGGACACCTCCCACTAGACCATGTTGTTCAAGGCCTTATCCATTCTGACCCTGAACACTACCAGGGTTGGGGTATGGGGCATCCACAACTCCCCCAGGCAACCTTTTCCAGTACCTCACCACCCCCATCATAAAGAATTTGTTCCTAATATCTAGCCTAAATTTCCCCTCTTTCTGATTGTACCCATTACTCCTTGTCCTGTCACTACAGTTCCTAAGAAACAGTCCCTCTCCAGCTTCCCTGTAGGCTCCCTTCAGATTCTGGAAGGTTGCTATGATGTCTCCATGCAACCTTCTCTTCTCCAGGCTGAAGAGCCCCAACCTTCTCACCCTATCTTCACAGAGAAGGTGCTCTGGTCCTCTTATCAACTTCATGGCCATCCTTTGGAGGTGATTCAACAGTTCCATGTCCTTCTTTGTTGGGGGCACCAGAACTTTACGCAGTACTCCAGGTAGGGTCTCACAAAAACAGAGCAGAGCGGAGCAGAGAGAGAGAGAGTCACCTCCCTTGATGTGCCGGCCACATTCCTTTTTAATGCAGTCTGGGATTCCATTGGCTTTCTGGGCTGCAAGCGCACACTGCTGGCTCATGTTGAGTTTTTCATCAGCCGTCACCCCCAATTCATTCTCCACAGAGTTTGTGGCCACAGGAAGTTATGTGTGCTTGGCTTCTTGGTCTGCCCACGAGAATCAGTGATGACTGAGCATTAGAAGGAGAGCAGCCCTCAGGGCTGCGGGCAGTCCCGTAGGAGGCGATGGACCACCCAGGGATGCTGAGGCAGCAGCATGGTCAGTGCATGCCGCTGTTTGCACAGCCATATATCAGAATGCCAGCATATGCTGTTGTTGGACTTGGTCAGAAACAGGCATTTATACTCCTGTTCCCTCCTTTGTTCCTTTTGTTGTATTTCCATTTCTCATATTTAGTACTTACAGAGTCATTGGTATAAAGGAAAGGCTGTAAAATACCTGCAAGCCAGACTATAGCTTCTGTTTCTGCACCAGAGACTTCTTTCCTTGTGGTAACCTTCTGGCTGGTTCTGAGGGGCTCTCTGCTGCCAAATCAGTCCAGCTGTTTCAGTACAAACTCAAACACTGACCACGTTTTCCAGCCTTGTTACCATAGTATTTAGTATTCAGATGTCCCCTTCACTATTGACTTGGGGCTTATACTTATGTTCTCAGTGCTTTAAGAACATTCTGTAACACACTTTCTTTGTAAAATATGAGTATCTTCAGGATTAAACACTGTCAATTTTTTCCACAGATTTTTTCCCCCCTAATTAAGATACTTTTGCAGCTAATAATGACATTTACAAAAGAAAAACCAAGGAAGCTGAAGCAGATCACTCACTGAAATCTAGCATTCTTTATCCTAGACTTCCTTACTCTTCATTTAATTTTATTCTGCTCACGTTTGATTTGATTAAAAATGTTTCCAGTGAAGCAGGCTGCAATATTTGAAGTGCTTGATCTTCCTTAAGCCTTCTTCAGTGCTTAAGGAAATACAGAAAACCCTTGGTGGGTTTTTTTTGTTTGTTTGTTTTTTTTAGTTGGTATTGTTTTGTGCTGGGTTTTGTCTGTAGATCTTAGAAACCTTTGTAAAGCAAGTGGTGGCAGTGTGTGCACACTGTGGCAATGGGTACACATGGCTCTTGTAGTACAAAGTCTCTAAAATGACGCCTTGTGCAACCATTTGTGTACACCAATGCCACAAACTTATTATTTCCAAAGAGAAACAAATGGCAATAAGGTAGATTTGCTACTGCAAATGACGTAATTTGCATGTCTGGGTGAAAATCTAGGAGTGTGATTTAAATTTTGCAGGTATAAATAGAAGGTTTTCTGATGTAGTTGCCAACATTTATGATTTATTGGTTTTTATTTTCCTCCAAAGATATGTACAGCCGTTATTCCTATTATTGGCTTTAAACATATCTAACACAGGCTGCAATGTAAATTGTAGTGAGTTATTTAAAGCAGTTTTGCATTATATTATACTTGGGATGGTGAACCCCAGAATTTGAGGCAAAATGCATGGGTTTTATATTATTTTATGTCTTTGTCTTTATTTCAAGGTACAAACCTTTTTTGTTGCCTTTTTACTTTTGCAAAAAAGTCACATATTTTAGCCACTGTCAACTTTTTTGCCAGCTTTAGATCTGATTTGTGCTTTTTTTCAAGATCATATGAGGTGATTAATGAATTGACTCAACTATGTATCTCTCTTTTCCATGTTTCCTTTTACAGTAGTGGAAAGAAATTCAAATTAGTCATCTGTAGTCTATAAAGAATTTAACCACATTACTCTTATTCCTGCAGTGTGTTTTTATCACCTGTATCCAAATGTATTTATGGTGTCCTTCTCAGATGTGTGTTCTTCTGTTCTGTCACCACAATTTATTAATCTGACAAATATGATGAACGTTCATGGCAGCGCTGAGGAAGGGCATTCAACATGGTTTGCTCAATTTCAGATCCCTGACTTTACAACAGCAAAGTTCCACCAGAGAACGACATCTTTGGTGATTTATCGTTTTGCAGCACTGCTTCTGTGACCCCTTTCTGCTGTTGTGATCTGTCTAGGGTTCCCAGGCACTGCAGGGCACACCTCGCAGCTTTGCCATTGGAAATAGAGGAATGTAAAGATGAGCAGCTCGGTTCAACCCTGAGTTTCATGGACCTGTGCCCTGGGGCAAGGCACTGGACTAGGAGGTTACTGCATTGCAAGGAGCTGAGCATTTCTTGTCCTTGAGAGGCACCCAAGCTCTGATAATGATGTGCAGAAAAGATCTGGGAAACTCAGGAGATCTGTTTGATTCTGGCTAAAGCCAGAAACAGTACATCTAGCTGGCATCTAGCTGTGGTGGCACTCTCAGAGATGGTGGTGATGCAAACCAGACTGCTTTCATCTGTTGGCATCCATTGGAGTGTAATAGTCTTGAATAGCAATTTTGGCATAATTTCTTCCCCCCCCCCTTCATTTTCAGTTTATTGTTATGATAATTATTAATTTCATTATTATGCCAGATTTTCCTTGAACTTTTTATCTAGTTTTCTCACTCCCATTGCTGAATCGAGCTATATTCAAAACTTTTCTAGTGGAGTATTTCTACCATCTGTTCTCTGCAGCAATTATTCAAATTATTTGCAACCCTCCATGCCAACAGAGGTGAATCTAGCACAGATTTCCTGACATACATATTTTTACCCTGCAATATGCCACAACTGGTAAAGATCTGTAACTCTGTGGGGTTGGGTGGGGGTGGAGGGTTATGCTTTCATTTCAAATTATTTCAGTGTCTGACTCATAGGAAATCATCATTGCTTGATTTTTACAGGACAAATAAAGGGAAAGAGTGGTTTTGAAGGTTCTCCTTCCCTTACAATCTCAGCCTGTGCTAGAATCCTCCATATCCTGAATGCTCTGATTTGTTCACAGCACAGAACACAGCTCATCCCTGGCTATGCTGTCTGTTACTGAGAACACAGGCCCCTTTTTTGTTTTGCTGTGATTAAGGTGTTGCAGTAGTCTGTTCTCTGTTCGTCCTGCCTCTGGTTATATTCACCTGCTTTAACAAAAAGAATGATTTTCCTACTTCATGTCCTGTGTCACTTTTTCCTAGTAAATAAGGGGTTTTGAAATGCAAATCCAGATTCAAGGTATCAGCGAACTTGCCTTAACTCTTCATAGCCTTATTTTTTGGGAAGAATTGAAAGGAAGGCAGGAAAAGTAATGTGCCTGTTACTGTGCAAAGAAGAATCTTACACTGCATTAGCAAGTGCCATAATACTATAAAGAGATAACTAAACACTCTCTGTGATAATGGACGTACATATCAGCTGAGAGCTATAGGCAATTCTGGTCCATTTGTGGCCTCCTCAATTAAGGTGATTTTCAGAACGATAACAAAGTAACTCCACAGTCAGAAGAAATCTTTTTAGCTTTCAGCAAGTATTTATTCATTTTAGAGATACATATACTTTCACTACAACACGAGAGAACTGTATAGCCTCCACCCTGCCCCAAGTTTCCAAAGGTGTATTGGAACCACTGGCCATGCTTTTGTTATGGGCAGCAATTTCTCCTAGCATTTAAGACTGATAGTCCCTTGGTTTGGCCATTAAAAAAATGCAATCTAACACAATGTCCAGGCTCCACAGATGGAGAAAATTATTAAAGACTTTAAATACAGAAATACAAAACACAGGTAGTGAAGAGAAGGTCAACCTCACCTGTGTACCACAGGTGATTTCTAGGACACTTCCTGTTTATTAATATTTATTATTAGTTATTAGTATGTTCTTCCCATACTGTCTGTCATTCTCGCCTGGCTGTTTTTTCTCCAAAAGTTGCTGCCAGAGTTTTCAGGAAGCTGCCAGCATCCTTTCTGTGTCACTCTATGCCATGTTCTATGAGAGGGGCTGCCTGTCACCACTGTTGCTCTTCCTTCTCTTATGGCTCTTATTTGTTGTGACTTTAAAGCAATATTTTTGGCTTTATTACTAGGAGTCTGGCTTTGTCTATCTGAAGAGTTTTGACCTCTTTGCATGTTATGCAATTCTACACATGTATGCATAGAACATCTGTCATAATTGCCAGGAATGCAGAAGTGATACCTCTGCTGCTTTGACAGACATTTCAACCGCAGGAAAGTTTTATGTTACTCACTGGGCCGATAACCTCCAATCCTGCACACTGCCTCACTTCTGTGGAACTCAACTGCTTTTGGACATTTGGACTTCTGTAGAGTTAAAATCTGTTTAGGCAACATCATCAAAGAGTTACAAGATCAAGAGAAGCAGAGATTGACATCACATGAAGGTCTTAATGTCCAGAACAGAAAGCCAGGCTGAAGTTATGTGGAAGTAGCAAGAGCTCTTGCTTTTTAGTACAAGGTTAACTTTAGCTAAAGCTTAGATGGATAAGTCAAAAAACCCGTTAATTCACATTTGTGTGGTTGTAGCTTCTGAGACACCCTTTGCAAATCTCCTTCTTCTGGGAAGATCAAGTGCTGGCTAGTGAAGGAGTGCGAGCTCTGGCTCCACCTTCAAACAGGCAATAGACTGAGGCTGTGCTTAAGGCCTCCAGTTACTGCCCATCGTGAGACCACTAACAAATCTAGGAGCTTGGAATGGAGTTCTGAAAGTAATAAAAAGTGATTCAACCCAAAGAAATAGGCAGGAGAGAGATTAAGCTAAAGCTCAGCATAATTGGAAGAGCTTCTCTGGGTTATGTAAATTTTCAGGTTAGGTAATCTAATGGTAAATTTTATGATCTTTGCAAAAAATGACTCCCTAAAAAAGTTCATTGCTGTATGAAGTTGTCTATAGTCATATCATAAAGCAGAAAAGTTTCCACCTGAGAATGTTGTTAACAATCATTGTCCTTGAAGTCCTTACCAAAACATTTAAAACAAGGTCACTGCCCAGTAGAGTTTTTCTTAGTGGAGCACTGAACTCCATATGTGTAAACAAAGTTTGTCTCAAGGCTCAGCTTCAACTACAGCTGAGTAGCGAACAATTTTCTTATCACACAAAATTTTCTGAGTTTATCCTAGAATATTTTCCACCTCACATCAGGGTGAGTCAGGGCCTTTTCAAAGTGGTTGAGGGAAAAAAAAAAGAAATTCTGAGGTTTATTAAATGGCCTGTTAATCAGGAGAGCTATGTGAGAGACCAAAGATTAAATTTCCATCATGATTTGAAATAGCATCTAACCCTGGGTTTCAGATAGTCCAAATGAGTCTTTATTTGTAGTTGAAATGTTCGTTGTCTTCTTATTTGTTATTTTTAGCAGAGATTTAGTGCTGAAGCCTTTTTAATTATTTTCTTTTCCTGCATCTTCTCTAGTCTCACATAAATCTTTCCTTTGGTTTAACAACACATATGCATCTCTACCTTTTTTTCTTATGGTGTACATTTACAGTATATATTTTCCCTTTTAATTTGTTCTGTTTTTTGCACCTCCTCCCCTGTACTTTCCAGGTTTCTCTTTTCGTGATCTGAAGGTGCTGCTGAATAAAGATGAGCCAATAGTTAGTCCAATCCCAGACGGTCCTTTGTTCAGGTAATTACTCGGAACCAAAGCAGCTCTTAAGTGCCCCGACTTCCTGACTGAGATTGACTGATGGAAAGATTAGTCAAGGCAGAGATTTATAGCCAACCTAGTAAGAAGAAAGGGAAAAGTAGTAGACTCATTTAAATAAGGGGGGTGTGGGTGTGAGTGTGGGTGTGTGTGGGTGTGTGGTGGTGTGTGTTCTGTCTTCCTCCCTCTCCCCCCTGCCCAATTTCTTCTCTCTACTCTATATTGAGGATGCATCATGAATATTATCCAAAGTCATGTATTTTGGTCGGAACCAAGCTCGTTTGGTTGGAACAGAAATGAGCATCCCTCCAGCCACTCCTGAATGGTGCTGGAGCCCTGCTGGTAGTGCTTGCACAGCTGGTATCACACCCCGCAGGAGTGCTAATTTCTTAAAGAAGAAATTCTACCAAGTTTCTCAGAGAACATAAAGTAATTCTTCTTACAATAAAGCCAGTTATTTAGATTTATACTGGATTTATTTGCCTTGGTTTCTCACTTGCTAAAGACATTTTCCAGTATATATCAGATGACACAATCCATTTAAAACAGATGAAATTGGGTTTGAAACCTTTGTCCCCATCTTATCAGTCTGGCCACAGAAGATTTGCAGCAAGTAATAGAAACATTTTACTAAACAACTCCCCAATATACCCTCATTTCTATATGAAAAGAAACTCATTGTAATCCTTGATAAAAATTATTTAATAATTGATATTTAAATTTTAACAGTCTATATCTAGGAGACATGTTAATGAGAAAATACATAAATTCATATTCATAAACATGAAAAAATGTCCCTGGACTCAACAATGAATCACAATGTTGCCAGCAGTTTATTTTAAAAGAAAAACTTTCTAATGAAGCGCTGAATGACGGAGAAATGATGCTTTATGTTGGCCTCTTTTTTAAAAGATTAGGATCTATAAAATGCGTGGCATCTTTACGGAGTCTGGAGTAGCTACTATTAGAGCATTTAATGTAAATTGCAATATTATAGTCAGTATTACAGCTGTACAGCTCCTGGATCAAACACACTTTAGATGACTATCTCTTGTGCAGACCAGTAGCAGAGCTCCTTTTCTCTATGGGGCTCATCCTATACATCAACTGGAGTGAACTATGGTTGGGAGGTGGAGCCAAAGCTCCCCTCTTTTCTTGCTGTGGGCTTAGAGGTGTTTGCTTTCTCTCATGGCTTCCATAGGTACCCTGGGGCAAGCTGCCTGCAAAATTCACCATCATTCATAATTCACAGCGTGGGAGGTACCAGTTTTGCCCTTTCTAACATGGCTGTTCACTAGCTAGAAGAAATCATTTGTTTTTTCAGTCCAGAGACATTTTGGCTTAAGAAGTCACAGAAAAAAAAAAAAGCAGTATATTTTCAAGATGAAGCTTTTAATATGTAACTGTGTCGTATGGGGTTAATCATTGTGCTCTAATGTAAATAAGATCTACCCTGATGTTTTTAAAACTCTGCATTGTAATTTACTCTCTTGTCCTTGGACTGCTAGTATCTCTGAAAGATATTCCATTAATAAGCTGTTTGGTAATGACCTTGGTGTACAAACAAACAGACAGGTATTCAGAATTAAATATTGAATGGAATAGAAAGATAAAGAACACAGAAAACACAGAATATCTTAGATTGATGTACTTAGATGATTCTATTATCTGTTTCAAGAGTTATAAAGCATGATTTATAATTTCTATTAAAAATATCAAAACACCGTCTGGACTGTATCTAAGCAAGTGAACATCCCTCAATCTTTGTTTTATGTCATTCTAAGAAAAACAGTACATATTTACCCATGCACTTCACTGTCTACTCTTCACTCAAAGCACAGCTTTTGCTTCAAAAAGGAGGAAATCAATCTTTCTTGAATCCTTAATTTCCCATGGAATTAAATGCCTCTTTCTCTTGAGAAAAATGTTTCAGCCTGTAGGTTGGGTAATTCCTTCACTTTTCGGTCTTTAGCTATGTTTAAAAAAGCATACAATGCTAATCTTCATTCCCCTCTACTACTTTGTCCTCTAAACCCTATGTAAAACACATCTATTCTCTAAGAGTAATTCACAGAAAGATATTTACTTAAGGCAAATTTGGGATAAAAAGCAGTTCTGTTGTGATTCATATCTGGGAAACAACATATCTAAACTTTAAAAATCAGTTCACTAACAACCTATTGTCTAACAGTTTCTTTTTAATAATATATAATAAATATAATATCTGTTAATGGGTATATTTTGAAAGTATTTTCACCAGATATTCTCTGGGAACAATAGAGCAAATTCCAAGGGCTAATCCAACCAGATAGAATACTATTGTACTGTCTGAACGAACTTCAAGTAGAGTTAGATATAAAGTATCTTTGCTTCCAAAAGGTGGAGAATTTAATGTGCAACAATGAATGACACTACTTTTTAAAAAATATTTGGTCCAAGATATTAATTACCTAAAAAAAGTTTCATTTGTTGGGATGTGAGAATGTTTCCCAGTCTGCTTTGCCAGCTGAATATTGCAGATCTCTCCATAATATTTTTTAATCCTTCTTTAAACCATGTAAGGTGTTAAAGACTATACAGAAAAACTGAGTTTGAAGGAAAATTTTAAATACATTTTGGGTGATAATAGTCATGGGGTTCTATAAGGAAGGGTCAGAAGGGTCCCTGTTCTATGAACATGTTATCAGTTCTGTTTGTACATGTAGTGGTCTGGAGAGAAATGTGAGGATAGTCCCATATCTGCTGGAATGTCATTAAATTAATTTTGTGGCGAGTCTACCCTGGTCTTGGAAAAGGAAAATATGTACCAGACTCGAATTTCTAATGGAATAAAATAAGCAGAGATGGTGCAGTATGTAGTATTTTTTACTCAGGTGATGTGTCCTTTGCAGGAATGAAGCACATTTCATATTCTTACAGTGCTATTTAAAGCTGAAAGCCTGTTTTTCCAGTTAGACGCGTGTATCTGCATTTGCAGCGTGCCACTGGCAAGGTAAATGGGATCAGCAGTAAGCTGAAACTGAAAGCTGCAGCTGGCTGACAGTTGCAATTTCACAAAACTCCTTTTTCCCCCTTCAGAGTCTATGCAGATATGAGTTTCAGCTATACTTGCCTCCAGCCTCTTTCAACTTTCTTTTTAATTAAAAAGCTTAATTGGGAGTAATAAAATTCCAATTAAGCTTTTTAAATAAAACCCAAAAGCTCAACGTGGCTGCAGTTGCAGATAACTGCTACAGCAACCCATGACTAGCAATGCTATTTGAACAATGCATTTGTTTCACCATAGTTAATATTGTGGTTTATGATTGTGCCTCCATGTCTTTCAGAAGTCCTGTACCTTTAAGTCTCACAGAGCTATCATTTGCATGCGAAATACGGGCGTCCTTGTGAGTTTTGCTAAGTGCAGCACAGGGACCCGGGTCTCTGTACATTGCTATGTAAGTATTCCCCTCTGCATCATGCTACATGTTATATCTGTAAGCAGAAATAGCAGCAGTAATAAGTCCTGATCAGCCAATTTCCCTATGAATACATGTGGTTTTATAGGTAGCAGGAAGTTTACAGGACTGTTCCTCCTGCAGCCTCACAGGGGCTCTCTTTTCTTCCCCCTACCCCTGTTTATTATTGACTAATTCCTAGCTCTTGTTTTGAAAGCCTACTTGTGTTGGCTCCAGGTATCACTGGCATTAGCTTCACGGGCTTTTCTCATCAGCTTGATGGACCCAGGTGGCCTTGTCTTTCACCGTTGTTGTTGCTTTCATTTTCTCAACCATCTGTTTCTGACGAGAGTAAATTACAGCCCCGGTTTCCAAGAAGTACGTTGATAGTTGTAGCTCAAATTATTACAGCCAAAAAACAAAACAAAACCAAACCAAAAAACAAACCCAAGATGGCTTGAAAAGCAAAATATTCATATAGTAAACATAAATGCATGTAAACACTTCTTAAACTTTCAAGAAAATAAAAATGTTATTATTATGCTCAGCTGGTATTTAATTCATGAACAGTGTTGGACATACTGAGTTAAATGATGAATAGAATTGGCTAAAGAATGTCTAGGTTACAACAAAAAATGTACCTTTTTTCTCGTAAATTGAAAGCTCGGTATAAAGATATAATGCATTTTGTTTTACTCCTTCTTCTCCCAAAATTTTGAAAAATAGAAGTATTTTCTCTGAAAACCCAAACACCCTTGACTATCTTTAGATATTGTCTGCTACCTCAGCCTGTTGCACTAGAAAATATTCCTCCAGTCCAATGAACTAGTAGAATAATAATGTGGAACGTAAACTGAATGACGTGCTTCGAACAGATATAATGCCCTATGGCACCAAGTTGCATCTCTGTCCAGGAAACATACATTTGCCATAGGTCAAGGCAATTGACAGAGACTTACTGTAAGTTGGGCTTGCTTGGCTCATCCTCACTTCATCTCAGTTGTGGTTTTGTCTGCTGGATCTGGGCTCTGACTAACAGCTGTATTCAAAAAGAATTGGCAGCTTGAATTACAAGAAGGTAGGAAAGGTTATGTTTCAAATATAGAGCTTCCTTCTTGTTTGTCTGTTTCTGTTTGGTGTTTTTTTTTTCTTCTCCCCCTCCCCCGCTGTACTTTCTTTAGAAGCATTTCCTGGAATAAATCAGAATATCTAATGAGCCAATGAGTCTTTTTAAGCAGAGTTTTAGGAGTGTACCAAGGCCTTATTGAATCATGTTATCTGCCATTTTAAATCCTCTTGAAGTTAGTTTCAATGAATAACTATATATTCAGTCTGAAGAGTTTTAAGATTTCAGTGACTTTGGATTAACAGGAAGATTTCAAACTATCGGTGTTTAAGCTTCACCTCTCTGTCAGTCATTCCTGACAAGGCCAGAATAAGGTACTAATGGCAGTGACTGTAGAGAGGGTGGTTTTTCATTAGTTTAGGCAGAATGTCAATTAAAAAGGAATTGAGATAAAGAGCCAGCAACTAGATTAAGTTTACACTTCTTCATGGATGATAAGAAAATTCCATTTACAGGTTCTATTTCAGACTTAATATGCTTTCTAAGGTAAAGACCCCTTATATTATAGCTTTAAAAGTCTACTGGCAATTTCTGAAAAGATTTAATAACTATTGTATCTGAAATGTTGAAGAACTTTTTAACCACTAGAAATAATCATTTCTTACCTGAAATGAATATACCAAAATTAATTTAATTTCACACATTTTATGAGAGAATGTTATCATCTGCCATCATTTCTTCTCTTCCTGTCTGACTATTATTTGCATTCTCTAAGAACTGTCAAAGCCTGTTAAAAATGGGAAAAGAAATCTATCTTTCTGTGATCTCTGAATGGGGGAGGACTACCTGGAGTACATGCTGGAGTACTCCAGCTCAGGAGTATGGGACACTATGGAAGCCTACATGCACTATATTTTTTACAATTTCTGTGATCCATTTGCAAGATTTTGAGCAACTTAGTGGGAATTACAAGCTCAGAATTTACAAGACTGCACAGCGGTGGATCAACACTGGGCTTTGGTCAGGCTTAAGGCAAAAGAGGCTCCCAGATGGATTCCCCCTTCTTTGTATCCTTGTTACTCCTTTTGACAATACTGGACTTCAGGATTCAGAAGAAAATTATTGTTTCAGGCAGGTTTACATATTTATTACCCTGGACTCACATATTCAATTTTTTTTTGCCTTGCAGGCTAGAAATATTTTCTCTGATGGAAACTGAAACTGTGATTTAATGTTACTGTGTTCAAAGCTGAGCTAGCGATGGGTTTCTACTATGCCCAAAAATGCAGATTAATCCAGAAGAGAAAAGTATTTTAGGGGGTGCTTCCCAGTAAGACCTACAATATGAGCCACAGCGTACAACACAGGATGGGAAGGGAAGTTCAAACAGTTTGGGACTGTTGAGCATGATTGGAAGGTCTTGTAAACACCACCAGCAGACCTGTAGTGCCTTTGCCATAATCCACTTCTGCATGTTTTAAAAAGGCAGCTTTTCTGCCTTTTAATTGTAATCTGAATAGAGTGCAGTTTCAGAGCAAATGGCACATAAAACTTGCATGGAATCCTGAAGCTGAGTAAATCATTTATTCTGAGTATTAACTGAGAGATTTCGTTCTCCTTGCTGTTCTTGTGACTAAATCCTTAGCAGACAAGTCAGGTGTGGGGTTTTCTAGTAGTGAAACAGCTTTCGGTTTTGGTCTTTCTGCCATGAAATAGTAAAATACTAGTTGAAAGAACCAAAACTTTCTATCACAAACAAAATAACAGGTCATTTGTCTTACAGGTAATTAAATTTTCTCTTATAGGCAATGAAGGAACAGGCAGCAAGACACCCACGCAACTCAGAGGGAAGAGAACCACCCTTCAGAGACACCCAAAACCAGGAGAGATGCTGACAAACACTGATTCTCCTATGCTATTTATACTGTTTGACAGAATGAGTCACAATATGCTACTTTTTAATCGCTTTCTCACCTTCCTGAAATGAATTACATGCTTGCAGAGCAGTGATGGTAAACTAGGATTCATAGCTATCATTATTAGCTTTGCATCATCTTTAACATTCAGCACCCATGAATCAGCTGTAATATATTGTGATAAATAATCTGTCCAGAGGGATGTCAACATTGCATCTGAAGTACAACCCAGGCTAATCCTGTGAAATCTGCTTTGATACAGTCTGTAAAGTTAGGTCTTGTTATATCTCTCTGAATCAGGGAGAGATTCGGTTTGTTCCTCCTGATCAAGAAATTATTGAGCAGCTTTTTCAGAAGGACTTCAATGCTTTGGTATTTGCGATTTCAAGCTGATGTTTTTCCCGCTCTCTCTATTAGTTACATACACATCATTGCATTGAAACTCACCTAAAGCATAGACATGATGGAGGGTATTCTTTTGAACACTATATTCCTAGATTTCTTTGTGGTTTTGAAGGTTTCAGGTGAATCAATTTTCTGTTACCAAGTTATGCAATAGATTTTGTTTCCATTACAAAGGATGGGACATTAGAAGACTATGGGATGATTATCATCATGGCTAGGCTTCGTGGACAAATATTTGGGAAGGACTCTACCCACGCTTGCTGCAAGCATGCTGATGGGGATGATTATAGGAGCTTATGGCTGCACTAAGGCAATAGCCTGAAACAATTGCATGTTACAGAAAATAGCCCCGGAAGGGACTCAGAGAAGTTATCTGTATAGAGTGTCTGCTGAGGCTCCGTTAGCACTCTCTGAATTGTTTTGAGAAATTCTTATTTAACCTCCTCTTAGATACTTCTCACAGCAGCGGGGGAAGCTGTAGATTAACAGCTTTCACCTACCAGTGAAAACCAGAAGTGGTAAAAGCCAGAAATCTGGTGCTGCCCAGACAGCAGTTGTTTTTAACTTTTGTGTGCTGTTGGATGAACCTTCAAATTCAGACAGAATGGAGTCACATTTAGTGTGCCTAAGAAGTCCTTTAACTTACAGTAAATGTTCTAATGTTAACTAGCTTAGTAGTTAAGGTAGTGTGTATTAGTGGGGGACTTTCCTGACTCTGTCTTTGTGACTCAGGGGTCTGTTGCTGACTCTGCTAGAGCTCTTCAATCTCTTTCTCCCTAAGTGCCTCTTGCTCTACTGTCCTTCCATTTTTTATGTGGATAGTGAGAGTTTATTCCCTGTAGGACATTTAGACAGCAGAAGAAAGTGATGCAGAGGGTCCTGAATGACCCAGGTGCACAGGTCCTAGAGCTCACAGTGTAAGCATACAGTCTGCACTGTGCCAGAGACAATAGGTGTCTCCTTTTAGTAGGACGACTTTAACTTGAGCTGGGTCCTTGTATTCCTGCAATACTGCCATGCAGATGTTCTGATTTAGGATGGGAACAGCTCAGGAGTCTGAAAGACCCATTGTCTCAGCACAAGGAGCTGCTGGGCTCTGAGCATTGAAGCTAAGAAGGGAGAATCCTCTTTGCTCCAACTGATAAATCACCTGGTACCACACCCTTGTTCCCTGTATAAGCATTCATACTATTTCAGGTTAAGACCTTGTACCTTGTCTGAATAATATGTACTGCCAGTTTATTAAGAAAGAGGGTCACATTGTTAATACATTTTTTTTCAACCAAATCTCTCGAGTTTGGCTGCAAAATGAAGAAAGAGCTGTAAAAAAGAAGGCCTATAGCCTATCAAACACAGATTTTACAAAGAAGCTTTTATATTTAAGGTACATTTATGTTTATTGCTGTAATAGTACAAATGATGATGATGTGATTTAATGGGCTGTTAGCGCAATAATGGTCTGTGCCTTAAAACTGACACAAATCTCTATCCTCTGTTTGCAAGTCAGCAGTGTCTTTGAATGCAATAGGATGTGTTCTTCAATTATTTACTTGCCTATTTTCTGATGGTGCATTTAGGATTTTATGGATTTTAAATATCTTTTTTTCTGAGTTTAACAATTTAATTGATGATTTCCTTTAGCCAGCACCTGATGAATTAATACAAATGGTTGATACAGGCATCTCCAACAGATGAAAATTACATTTAGCAGTTTGTGTCATACAGGTACATTTAATCAGAACTTCTTAAATGCAGATTTACTCTGTAGAAACAGTAGTTTAAAGTGTTTATTATGAATCCTAAAAAATGGGGTTAATTTATTTTGGAATAAAATAAATGCTTATAGCCTGGTTTGTTTCTTTTACTTTTCTTTAGATGTTAGAAAATTGCCTCAGTGGTCACTTTCAAACTCTATGTTTAAGAAATTAATGAATTTTAGACCAAAGGAACTACTACATGCCACTTCCAGTATTTATTTAATCACACTGATTAAACCGTGTGTGCCTTCCACAAATGGGTCACAATGAGGGGTAAGTGTAAGATGTGGGAACACCTGATTGAATGCATATGGAGTGTTATCTTGGTGAAATCAGCATAGACTTTGCAGCAGTTTACAACAAAGCATTGCGGTTTGGTTTAAAACAGAAGGTTTCTTTAAAGGTAGAAGGAGATCTGACATGCAGTAGGAGTTTATCTCATTCCATAGTATTATATACAGATGAATTTCTTCTACCTATATTTTATTTCGGAGTCCAATGCATGTACAGAAGCATTTAGTGCCCTACATCTGTCACATGTCCTCTTAGAGGTTAGGTGCAGCCTTGGGAGAGGCGTGATGGAACTGCTTCTGCATGTCCTGAGGTGTGCAGATCCTGTGGGCCGTCAGTTGCACATGCTGGGCCTAAGAGATAGGACTGCAGAAACCCATTTTTCCTGCCTCAGAGGAGGCTCAGCTGTGCTGCCAGACCAGGAAATCTGGCTGGGATGGCTAAGCTGGGACAGTTCAGGTATTACTCAGGAGAATGGGATCAAGATGCCTTGTGATGCTGGTTTTGAAGTCAGATCAGCAGACTTGGGTTTCTGCCTGGCAGTCACTGCATGACCCCCTTTCTGTAGGTTTGGGCACAGGACTGGTGAATTCATTTGCTTTGTGATGATTTGACAAAGGATCAATTGCTTTTATTCTGCCCAAGCAGTACTTTCCACTGCCAGAATGTGGGGCTAGTGGTGTGTGCTATTCTGCCAGGGAACAGGCAGAAGCTGTCTAAATATTTGTTACAAAACATTAACTACAGCTTCAGGAGCACTGTTAATAGCTGTTTTAGTTTCAGAAGCTAAAGTAGTATTATTTGTGGTGTTCATGGACAGCTAGGTAAACTCACTGTCATGGGAATTTCATGATTAAATTCCCATTAAATTCAGCAGAAGTGGAGCTGAGATGTCCTGAAGCCAGCCTGTGGAGAACCCCATGAGACAGCCTGTGTACCCAACCTGTCACGAAAGACTGATTCACGAGACTTAAATGAAAAGCTTAATTTTCAAGTTATGTAGAAAGAGTCAGTTATTTAAATAATATCCTAATCAACTTAATAGTACTGTAAGGATTTATAATTTCATCCACCTTTTATATATTTTAAAGGCAGAGAAACACTGACAAAATATTCACAATGTTTCTGTGCCTGACTAGTTCACAAAGAATGTTGCTGGTAGGCAGAGCAGGGGGGCAAGGAAATACAATTGCTTGCAACAGCCAAGCAAGTATGCTTAATTTCTAAGCCTGCCATCCCTGACATAATTCCTTTAATTTTTTCTAAAATCCTCTTATACATCTTAATTATCTTGTATAGTCTCACAGGATGGATTTGATAAGAACAAACATGAACTATTAATTTTCAGCTTTGGAGTGTTAAAATAGCCGATTAAGCTTGTACTGAGAGAAAAAAGATATAAATCTTCTGTGCCAGAATACAATGCTCTGTGTCTGATTTGTATTCGGTTTATATAGTCCCTTCCAACCCTAACCATTCTATGATTCCATGGTTCTATATACTGTGCCCTTTAGCAACCTTTACATTTTCAAACCAGTAGGAAACTGACCTTTACGGGAGTACAGAGCATACGAAAATGCCTGGGATCGCTGACCTCCCTATCAGCAGTTTGCTATCAGCTTTTGCAAGGTATGATATCTAGCTATAAAATTATGTACTTTCAAAAATTTAGAGATAACCACATAATAAGGTATATCAGAGAAACACTGTAGCTGATTAACCTAAGGGGTATGAAGATAGTTTGTAGACTGAAAAATATGCCACTCTTTCAAATACAAGTCTCTTGAGATGCAGCACAAGCCGAGGTTATATGGTTAGAAGATCTATTTTCTTCCAAGGTGCTTATAGCCAAAAGATAAAAAGCAACAACAAACTCCCAGAGAAATCATGCCTCTTAGCTCCTTAATTCTGGTAATCAGATAAACATTTAGTTGGGACAAGATCTGTTTATTTACACTCAAAGTGCTCTAAGCTGTATTAGTTAATTATGGCTAATTACATCAAGTTAAGACCTAACTGATAAAAGAAGTTTCATTATGACAATACTCTGAAGTACCAAAAAATGTTGCATTTTGATGCTAAAATGCTGACTTCATTGTTCAGTCAAAACACACTCTGAAGCTTCCAGTTACTTGATCTGCTGATCTAGTGGGGAACATGACCTGATCATCTTCAATTGCCATCGTGTAGATGGCACAAAAGCAATTAGCCTCAGGGATAAAACCAACAATATCATAAAAACCAAACATTTTCAGTCGGTAACAATGGTTATGAAATTGTTTTATTAAAATCTGTGTGTGTGTGTGTTTTTGTCTGTTTTATTATGTATTATAAAGTAGCCATTTGTGAATTATAGTGATGTCAGTCGTTTCAGAGGTAAGCAGAAAGGATGCTGAAAGGAAGTAATAAATTCCAGGGAATTAGTGTAGAAACCACCAGAAAATAAAGGTGAGAAAGAGTGGATAGCAGAGAGGGTAAATCCTGCACACAGTTTTAGTGAAATTGGTCATGACAGTCTGATGGCAAAAACAAGTGGCTTATTAGTTAGTTGTATGAGAAATCTATGCTACTATCAGAATTAGGAAATGAAAGAGGTATGAAATTTACATGAGAGTTGGTGGGATGTCTGGTCTTCTCCAAGTGTAGTCAAACATTCCCTCCTCAGGAGTGGTTGGGTTGTTGAGGGTAACAACTGGCAAGCATTTGTGTGTCAGAAAATGAATTCAAAGAGAAGAACAGAATCTTAATGTGCCTGATTTGATTGCCTGACCCTAGTTCTTTCTCCATTCTATGGAACTAGAAAGTGTCCTCCCTGGACAGAGATAATTTATAAAACAGTGCTTTGGGTCCCTTCTTACTTTGTGTAAATCAAAAGAAATTTAAAATAAGGATTTTATGATGGGAAAATGGATCTGAGTCAGATCTAAAAGAATGCATTCTTGCAGAAGTCTAGTTATGGACACATAGTGTTTTGGGTAGAAATTTGGAAATACCGGTAGTAGTTTCAGAACAAAGTTGCATTGATCTAATAGTTATGTAGCTCTATAGAATATTTTTGTTTAGATGTTTAGTCAGACTTACTGGGTTTTTTTGTGATAAAAGCAATAACTGAGCATCCTTAATGGTTTTTTTCCGACTTAATGTGTCAATGTAATGCAGAAGTACCAGTGAGTCCTGTTTGTCACTCCTTAATAAGCTGCAATTCAAGTCAGTTCCTCCATATGAAATGAATATTTAATAATAAAAATACGTTTTTGTTCAAAGTTCCTGCAAAAAGGTCACATTCTTAAGGGGGTTTATCAATGTTTTGGATGAGGGAATAAACCTATTACCTAAAGGCTTTGTTTTTGTTTTCTTTGTAAACCTATGTTGCTATTTCTAAAGGAAAATACTAGAAGAAACTGCTGGTTTGATTTAAACAAGACAAAAAAGTTTTCTGTGTAGTGTTATAGGTTCAGGAAGATTCCTATGCACAAAATAAAAGATACTAAAACACAACTGAAGTAGCAAAGCAAATTAATAGGAGGAGAAGCAAATGTATTCTGATACTTGTTATAGAAAATAATACATGCTGACCCCTAGAATCTTATCAAGCTGCTGAGCAGAAGGAGATGGAACAAGGTACTCTGAGGGAGGGGCAGGCAGCGTACCTTCAGGGCATCCCCTGGATTAAAACGATGTACATCTGGTCCTCCTCAGCCCAGAACCAGACCTTTTATCTCCTCTCTCTGGAGTGGAATTTTGCCAGCTGCAGCATCAACCTGTGCATGGCCAGCACACCAGCTGAGGCTGCAACAGCTCAAGATGCTGACTCTGGGCTAACAATGGCTCTATTCTTTATTGTTCCTTTGTCAAAAGCTAAGTTCTCAGCAGATCAGTGTTACACTAATGCTTCTTTCTTCAAGGTTGAGTTTTCCAAAGTGAAACTCTGTAGTATTTTCCCATACTACACTGACAAACGCAATCACAGACCAAATATGACAGAGCCCTAAACACAGTGCTGGCCCCTTTGTAGGGTTTGTAGAAACTTTGTAGGTTTTCTCTTCTTTAAACTATGTATATTTCCTTCAGGAGCCTGAAATCAGCATTGTTCACTCATGCAAACTGGAGCCAAACCCCCACTTATTTCACAGAATCATCAAGGTTGGAACAGATCTTCAAGATCATCTAGTCCAACACAACTTAGTTCCCCTAAACCATATCCCAAAATGCCACATCCAGACACCTCTTGAACAGTTCCAGAGGCAGTGACTCCACCACCTCTCTGGTCAACTTACTGCATTGATGGTCTGCTCTTTCAGCGAAAAAAAAATTCAAAAGGGATTTGACAACTTTTAAATAGCCATGGAATGTGTTATTTGTATCAGTGGGAATGTACAGGGAGATAGAGGATATTTGTGCAATCTGGTGTTGGAAACTTTGCTCTGTCAAAAGGGGAATGCATTTGCATACCCTTTAGTTTAGAAATGTAGTAAACCACTAAAACATACATAAATTAAATGGATCCTTCGTATTCATAGGTTCCCTGCATGATGTTAGCCTATTTAGTTTTCATGGTTTATTTTGTTCCTTTTAATGATGCTATTAATCATACTTTCTCATTTTCATTCACTGCCAGGATTTGACAAGGATTTTCTTTCACCTTGAAAACCTGAATGTTCTGAGGAGTTGCTTCTCAGTGCTCCTGTACATTCAGCTCTCCCTGCTGAGTGAAGGCAGCTTGTCTTCTGCGCTGCACTTCTCTCTGAAAGATGGTTTCAGAACCGTGGGTTTGATCTCTCTCACGGTCGTGAAAGATCATAAACAAATACATCTTTCAAATTGTTTCTCCACTGGAAGCCTTTATGATTCCATTGATGAGGAAACTGAGCTAACTCAATAAGCAATGGACCATAAGGCAGTAAGCTGATACACTGTTAATTTTTATTGCTAAAGTTTCTTCCTCCAGCTCTGGTTCAAAATGCTATTTATATTTTATTATGATGAATTTTTTTATGTTTGCAATGGCAAATCCTTCTGATATTAGCATTTTTTCGTTTAGATGTTTTGGCCATAGCAAGCAACAAGGCAGGGAGCATAGTAATGTCTCCATCCAAATGAACAGAGACCAAACACATTACAAATGGAGCTGCAAGTTGTTGGCCAGGGCTAATAGAGCAGCTGGCTGGTGACTCCAGGAACCTGCTCTAGAAAAGTCTTTGAAGAACAGCATTAGATACCCAATAAACAAGGAAGTAAGGGCATGAAAGCATTAAGAAAAATTGTTTGCGATAGATGTTCAGCAGACAGCTAAGCAAATATACAAGCTTTGTCAACCTCTTGTGTCCCATAGCATTGTATTGTATTGCAATAGTGGTCCGAGAGCCTGGAGGGAGCTGGACCTTACGGACAGAAATCTGTAGGCATAGGGTCTCATTAGGTTGCAGAGGTGGCTGCTCTGGTTCAAGTTCTAGGGATAATTTCTCTTTACTTGTTCAGGTGCTTCTGCACTGTGTTTAATAGCACACTATAAGTGCCATGTTTGTCTTCCCTCCAAGCCTTAATTTCTCATTTTATTGATTACCTAGCCAAACAAGGCCTCAGTCCTGACTAGGCTCTACCTTAATGCACATGGCCAGTATAAAATCCTGTTTAAAGGTTATCAAGGTACTGATTTTGCGGACATGATTCACAAAGTGGTTTGTTGAATAGCTCTGAATACAAAAACACAATCTGCTTCACCAGATTGGCTTTTTGGTCCTTCAGGTCCATTATTCTACTTTCAGCAGTTGCTTTGTCTAATGTTTCAGCAGAAGGGAGAGGACACACATAACGTATCTTGCCAGTAGTATAAGGATTTCCATAAGAGGAAAATTTCATTTTTAATCATGTGTCAACTCTTGCCCATTATACACATTTGTCTCATCAGAAGTAAATTTTATTTTTTTTTTCTGAAAAAATTTCACAGACCATCAACAAACTGCCTGGAGAAATGTTCTCTCTTTTCCTTCAAAATTACTTATTACAGTGTTCTACTTCCTCTAGATAATGTATATATGAGGTTAACACAGATATTGTGAAAATCTAACCCTCTTTTGAGCATACTGTTGTAATCAGAGAGAACTCAGTCTATCCCTAAGTTTAGCTCAGGTAGATTTAGTCTCTTATACTGGTCCCTGATTTGTAGATTTTGTTGTAAATTGGATAACATTCCTCAATGAAATGAGCATATGAAGGAAAAACAGGCACATCTCTTCTGCATTTGCTTGTGACTCTGGAAGATTGTTTTCAATCATGTTCATTCAGGTAGTAAACATCACGTTTTTTGGGGTTTGCAGTCCATAAAGTTCCTAGTTGGCCTACCACCAGTGACAGCTCTAAAGAGGGATAAATGGAGACTTAGTGTTTAATTTCTACAGTGGTCATTGTAGTCTCACAGCCAGATCTTTAAAAGCCTTGGTCAGTCACTGCCTAATCCTCAGGGCATGTAGGGTCTCTAACTCTATTCCTGCCAGCACTGTTCCCTGGCAACCTAAAGCATGAGAGTTTGTACCCTGGTGGCTCTGTATTGGAGTTCACTAACTGTGCATCGCCTTTCCTGTCTTGTTGGTGTGCCCTGACAAGCTGACAGTTTGCAGCATGGCTTTTCAACCTAAAGAAGGAGGAAGTGGTATTTTCCTTCCCTCCCTTCACCTCACAGGCTTATACTTTGAGAAACTGCACAGGATCTTCCAGCAGCTGGGGTCCTCTGTCACATCCCTGGATGAAAATATTCATAAATTATGGGCATCAGCCTTTTTCTCCCCATCTTACAGGCTTTTGTGTTGAACAGGCTCCTCAGGTGCCCTATATGGTCAAAGCAACTCAGCTGAGTACATTGAGTACACCTCATCTGACTTTTAAAAGGTTTACTTAGGTCTTAAGGCAGCAATAGGGTAGTATTGGGGCTCAAGACAGCATTTACCCTTGCTTACTCGTAGAACTGAGACTGGAAGACAATTCAGGTTTAACTCTGTTTTTAGTGTTACTCAGATTTCCTTTTGGTCCATGCTTCATTTAGACCAGCAAATACGTGGTTGGTAACAGCATGGACATAACACCTCAGTTTCATAATGAATAACCCCTGTTACTCACCGAGTCTCAGCATACTGTTTTGCCAAGTTCCTAATGGACAGTTTCCAAGGCTGGGTTGATTTTTCTCTGACCAAACATAGGGATTCTAATGTTGTTCTATTACCTTCTTCGCTGTATAGGTTTACAAACACTTGAATAAACTGATATAAACAAAATTATTAAAGTCGCAGTTCAAATGAGAAAATTGGAAAGTTGTTTCAATGGTGTTTATAATTCCATTTTATTTGACTGGTGTGCAGATGCAGTGAAATTTTTGCTGAAAGTTTCAAATGTACTTCTCATACTTTATGACAGTTTACTGAACTTGTGTAGTATTAAGAACCCTTCCTCAGAAAATATTTAAAATTGCATTTAACCATTTTAGTAGATAGTTGTTTAAAGCTAAAATAACTTTTTTAAAAAGGCATACAAGTGCTGATTTCTCGCCCAGTGAGCTTATGATTAGGAATGTGCAAAGAACAAGCGTTACTATAGGGTTAAATGTTCTTGGCAGTGAAAATCTAGATATTTTTATTGTATTGTAGTTGTAAAGATGTGAGAATATAAAAAATTAAAGTGCACTATCAAATCAAGAACTATCGAAATAATACCATAAAAGCTGAAATTCAGGTGAGACAAAGTTCATAGATACCAGATGTTTCTATTCACTACCAGCACTCACAGAAGGGAGTCCACTTGTAAAAGATGGAGGATGTCAGCTTAATTTGTGTAGCTGCGAGGAATAAAGGCTCACCCATACTAATTTTGTTCTGATAATCTTTAAAAGAGATGGCTCAATATTCCATTACCATTTCCCTGAATCATCTAAATGCTCTTAAAGTTATTCTAACTTACTTTAAAATGATAAATATGAATGAGATCAATACAATTTAAAAAAAATAAAATTGGGACCTATTCTGCCTCTGACAGGGTGGGTTGAGTAAGTCTTTGTCATCAGTCCTTAACTAGGACCACTGATCCGTTTTTGTGCAGAAGGAGGCAGTATGTCATTCCAAAGCTTTACTTTCAAGACTTAGTGAAAATTGATTTAAGTAGTAGTGGAAATATCCTAAAACCACATCAGTAAAACTATACATACATACGTGGTAAACCCATTCATCTATCAATTTACACAGAATTCAGTCTATCCTCTCTCCCACAGAGGGGTAGATTATGTCCATGTCCATTTCCAAGGACAAAGGAATAGAATAATTATTTATCAAGGGATGTCTCTTTATAAATTATTGCAACATTTTAAAGTTCTCCCTATACTGAATCCCGGGGTTTTTTTCCTGATCCTTCCACTACGGTGCAGTTTTTGTCTCTGTTACCATGTTTATTTGATGCTCGCACGTCTTGGGAAGAAGAGGGGGACTACCAAAATGACCCACACTCTCTGCCCTTGGTGTTACACTGCAGCAGAAGGAGAGTTGTCCTCCTGTGATACCCTTGGGAGGCGTTCAGTAAATGAGGGAGCTGCTTCAGATTTCATGCTTGAGCAGCTGAGACTTTGAAAGAGTAGCTTAGTTCAGACAATACTATCTATACGTACTATCATACAGTACTATCTGCCTTGCCATCAAAACAGGTAAGAGCATACATCCTTAGAAAAGGAAGTTGCTGTTTGTTTTCAGTAAGTGTGTGCTGTTCAACTAATAAACAAAACATCAGTTTTATCAAATGTTCAAAAAGTTCAAACTCACTAAATATTTTTGCCCTTGAACATGAAGCTGCTTAATAATTTCAGAGTACTCTCAGCAGTCAGGTAACAGAATGTTTTGAGCACATACAAACAAAATCATTGTGGTAACGGTAGCTGATGTAAAACGAGTTATTTTGTGTCTCTAGAGTTATAAACATTAATGGCTTAATATATATTCTATCTCCAGCAAGTTAAATTAATCCTCTCAGCAGAAGTAATATAAATTTATACGTTTTCCAAATGATTTTGCTTACTTCTGATCTCCTTTAGCACATAATGTGCTGTAGCTCTAAGAAAATGAACACTTACAAGTGTAGATGTTTATATGAGTCAGCAAAGCAGGCATAAAGTTGATGACACCTTGTATGCCTAAAGGAGCGGACATTCACTGCTTAATGAAAAAAATAAAAACCTGATCTTCAGAATGATGATAGTCTCATAGATTAATGTGCCAATGAGTCTATTTGAAAACATTATCTTGTGCTTGCATAGCAATTTGTGTAACTCAGATTGCAAGAAGGAACAAATATGAACATCACCCATTAAAGGCACGAATCAAGAAAAATCAAACTGATTTCAAAATACTGCCACTTCAGCTAGTATTAGCTAATCTGCTTTAATATTTTCTGGTCTCTTAGACAGCAATTTCCTCATACTGAACTTGGTCTTCTTTTGAATAGGGTTCTGGTTGTAATTTCTACAATGAATCTGTAAGGGGTGCTCTCATTGTCCCCATTGTTTTACTTCTTTATCTTGAAAATTTCCTGTTATATAGCAAGCACAGTCTGTGACTTCATACCATGCCTGTGTCTTGAACCTCTCTCAGCATTATTTTTTTTTTTCTTTCACCAGATACCAAAGGAGAAATTAAGGGACTGTAATGAACAAAGAAAAAAAATCTCATTGCAGAAGTGTATTGTGAAATGTGTTCCTACCATGGTTGTCAGTGGGATTTCAACATTTTACTCTTGGTGCAGATACTGAGGCATGAAAGTTTCAAATTAAAGGTATTTATCAAATTAAGACATTATTTTTGCAATGAGCAAAACTAAGGAATAGCTCTGGAAACTGCTGTGTCCTGAGTAACTGGCTCAGCATGGTAAAGAATAAAGATGAATCTTCTAAATGTTTCTAAGGTAAAAGCAGCTGTAATGAGCAAGTATGATGGGAGGAATGAGAAACTAACCATAGACTCAGGGATAGGGAGATGGATGATACCTAAGCAATACTGCAGACCGCCGTGTATTGCTGTGACCAATTTTTCATACAATGTTAGCAACAAAGGCTTGTTCTTCTTTCATTCAGTAGAATTTTTTAGGGTAAAAGTCATGCTTAGTAATGTCATGTTTAGTAAAACAAGCAAAGAAATCTCATCAAGTTAAAAAATGCGCACGTGATTTTCTTTTAGCAGATTTATTTAATCTAGGAAAGTCTAGATTAGTAAATGTTTTTATATATCAAGAAAGTTATATTTTTTAATTCCCAAGTACACTATCTCCTTTTGGCTTGTCTCAATATTCAAACAGTTGTCTAATAGTTTACCGAAACTTGTACAGAGCCTCTTACTCAGTTGCTTTTTGAGGAGTGACTAGCTCAGATTTTCTGTTGGATGAAATGCTGTGAGAAGACAGGGAAGATCAGTGCTGTGCCCCCATGTAGATGAGCTTGTCCTGCCAAGGCAGTTTGGATGACAGAGGATTTTGGAGACTTCCCTTGATATATCATAGAAAAAATAGTGGAACTGTGAACTATCTCATAACAGAAAGTTTATATTTTGCTAAATGATATAAGAAAGTTCAGTTTGGCTTGATTGAAAACTACTATATTCAGCTTTTCAAGGGAAAGTATTACGATTTTGGACGAAAAATTAATCCTCAAATAGTGGGTTATGAGGTTTGTTTTTTTTAAATTTTTGTTTCAGTGGCACAGTTTTTCTACTGTCAACAGCGCAAAATTCAGCAATCATTGCAAAGAGTTCATGAGCAAAGGCATAATCTTTGCTGGACTTGATTATTTTCTCTAGCCATGATAGTCAATGGATAAAAGCCAGAACCAGAATGTAGATGGAGATAATTTAGTTTATTAATAACTCGTGTAGCCAGTAAGATTTAAAAAGCTTTGGGCACACAAATGCTTTCTTAGATCTTCAAAGGAAAGCAGAGAGAGGATGCAAGAGTAAATTTGGCATAAAAGAAGGTGTTGGCAGCAATGAAGTTGATGATGGGCTATTTTAAAAGACACAATCAGCTAAGGCTCAAACCTTGTCAAAGTGCTGACAGTATGCTGGTTGCTCCTGCTGCTGTTGTGCATGGGTAGCACAAAGTGGCCTTTATGCTCACTTTTTCTGCAAAGGCCAGTGAACTTTTGCATTCTCAGCCTCTTTCTGTGCTGCTAAATAAATGAGAGATGGGGGTGTTGCTTCAAGCGCTGGTCTACTTACAATTCAGACTGGTTATGACCCCTGCATGCACCCCTAAATGTTTTGTTCTATGCTGGCTACCCCTTTCTGAAGTGTCTTTTGGGTATGGCTCAGAGGACAGAACACACCATGCCCAGTATTGGGTTTGGTTGCCATCACATCTGCCTCCATGGCTCCCTCAGCGGGCTTTGTCTTCCCAAATCTTTCAGGTCTCTTTGCGGCACATTGCTGGACATGCCTCATAGTTCCGTGCTGCAGAGCACCTCTGTGACTGGCTGTAACACAGCCTTATTTCAGACACTTTGGAATCAGAAATCTCTCCTACCCCCACATTAAGTGCATCTTTGGGCCACAAGGTTGCTAAATAGGGCTGTGGCCCAATACTGTCAACCCAGATGGGTCCACAGAAGAACGGCAGGAATTGCAAACATGTCCTTTGTGAGGCATGGTGGCTTAAGGTAGCATTCAAAGCTGTGGCTATCCCATAATATCTGTCTTTGGAAAGAAATACTTTTACTTGAGTGAATAATTTTTAGTCTGTGAATTGTTTAGGAATTACTTGCTTAACTATTTTTTTCGAAGTTTTGTGTTCCCTGCTGAAGTAATCTTTTACTTGCCTTCTTTTTGCTTGAAGAACAAGAAAATCTGGAATAATTGCTTCTAAAATTAAGTTTTGGAGAATTATCTTCTAGAAAATATTATTTTTCCCAGTTATTATCTGCAAATATGACTACAGATAACCTTATCTTGCAGATTTAAACTGGAAATATATATGTCATGTCTTTATCATTTAACAGGCTCTAAAAAACCTGCTATTTAAGTTGTGTAGCCTTCACATCATGGACTAGAAATGTAATGAAATACGAACTTATAAGTCTGAAATATCACAATAAACATCAAACTCCCATCAACAAAAGTCAATCTGCTTAGCTTTAGTTTAGACCTGGTCTAAAATGCAAATGGTGTTTATCGCCTTCAAGGGCCAGAGAAACTTGCTTTTTCTAGGTGGATGCACAGCTTTGAAAGACATAGAGTACATGGTTAGTCTGTCAAAGGTACAGAGAATTTTAAGCAGTTGGGCATTATCATAACTGTATTAAGCTGTGTTTGGTTTTATCATGTTGTGTTCTTTGACATTCTGCTTGGTGTGTGTATGCTGCCTGTCAATCACAGAGTCAGCATGTCAGGAGGGAACTTCACTGCAGGAACGGTGCAGCCTGGAGAATTCAGATGAGCTTAAAGGAAAGGAGCAAGGAACATCTGACAGCTGCCTGGAAAATTTTTGTGGTGTGTGGTTAAAATCACGAATAGAGACAGGACGACAGAGAAAAAGGCTCTGACATACTTACAAAAATCTTTGTACCAGAAATTAAAAAAAAAAAAAAAATTCTCTGCAGTTTTTCACTGGTGAGAAGCTTAGTGAAATGAGTGAGCACCCAAACATAACATTTTTTTCTAAAGCGAAAACCGTAGTTCCTGATTCATTTAAAGGATGCATGCATATACTGAATATGGATAAAACCAAAACAGGATGGATTCAGCTAAACTTCCTTTTGTGGTCAACTTGTGAAAGATTTGTCCTATGCTGTGACTTGTCTGTGGACCTGCAACAGCCTAGTCTAGTGGTTCCAGAGCTTCCTTCCAAAATGCTACTCCATTTTGCTGAATATTTTATCTAAACAGATACCTGTCTGCCTTCTTGACTGTTTGAAACTCTCCAAGCCTTGTTGGATGCTGCTGTCACTGTAACCATACGAGTAAATCAGGTGGTGGTGAGGAATGCTCCTAGGGCCTGGAAACTAACCACATATGCTAGTGACATCTCATGGTGGTCCATGGGATGGTTTTGCCCTTGCCAGCCATCTCTCAGCCCACGCTGGGGCCTTGTTCAGCTGTTAGTAAAAGGGATCCATCCTAACAGGAGGTCTTGATACCATTATCCTGTTTGGGAAGGGAGAGGTATTTAGTAGGATGGACATGGACTGGTCCATGACGCTCTGTTTTGGTGTCATGGAGTGGTACTGCCATATTTAATTTACTTTTCTCTAGATATCAGGTTTTACTATACCTGCTGCTAAGCTGCTGCTCTGACTCCTTCAATTTCTCCTCCTCAGCTCTGGGAATCAAAGCATGACTCTAGTTCATGTTCAGAGGAACAGAGAAGAGAAATACAAGATATAGGCCACATTTGATAATTATCTATAGTGCAAGTGATGGTAGTTTCTGCTGCACAGTTTCTCTCACATTCTGATAGTTTAGAAGCAGTTAAAATGTACTGAGGATTGGAGTGGACCTTTGGCTCAGTCCTTCATTAACTTCACAGTGATCACAGTAATAAGGATATCTCTCTGCCCTGGTGTAAAAGGTTACTGTAAGTTACTTCTTCTGCAGACCTTTGAAAAGGAGCATGTGACTGTAAAAGATGTACGGAGGTATTTTCAAGGTTAATGCTAGAGGCAAGTACAAATTCTGATGTGGTTTATTTGGTCAGAGAAAAATTATAATTTATCTCTAAGATGGTATGAAATCTGGGTGGTAAATTCTTTGATGGAAACTCCTTTGTGGAAAAACAAAGCTCTGGCAAATTGAAAAGCCCTGTGGAACACATTAGAATACTAGATTTTTGGTTCTGGAAAATTAGAGCAAACATATATAAAATATTCATGCAATGTTGTAACGTTCCCGATTCACTCTTTATGGAATTAATGTAGTTTTTTGTCCCTTTTTTTTTTTTTTTTTTAGATTTTGATTTGACTTTTATTGCAATTTCTTTCTATGTTTTATTATTTTGTGGTAATTTCAATGTGGTAATTTAAAACAGAGAGAATGAAATCTCTAAATTCCCCAGGTCACAGAACTCCAGTCTCCAGTGCGGCATTATTAAACTCCAAAGAAAGACTGAAAGAAAGATTTTTCTCCTAGCTGCTGCAAGTTCTTTCATTTCCCTCATCTTACAAAGACTAAGAACACTGAAGCTTTGCTGGTGAAAAATACTGTTCTTATTTCTGCCTTCTTAGGACCCAAGGCATGCTGCAAAAGCTATTCCTGTTCCATTTGACATCCAGATGCAAATAAGCAGGTTTGAACTCCCAGCTTGGAGCAGACTCTGCTCTTTACTTGCAAAGACAAGTTGGGCGATATACCTGGGACCTTTCAGGAAATGGAAGAGACTTTATTGGTAGTGAAAGGCTGCTGGCTACAGAAGAGCTACTTCAGAAAAATGAAAGCAGAACTGAGCTCAAGAATGATTCATTTTAATCAGACTAGTGTTGCTTTAATGATGCCTATCATAGAATCATAGAATTGATTGGGTTGGAAAAGACCTCAGTGATCATCAAGTCCAACTGTTGGTCCAACTCCAGTCTGTTTACTAGATCATGGCACTCAGTGCCACATCCAATCTCAGTTTAAAAACCTCCAGGGACGGTGAATCTACCCCCTCTCTGGGCAGGCCATTCCAATGCCTGATTACTCTCTCTGGAAAGAATTTTTTTCTAATATCCAACTTAAATTGCCCCTGGCAGAGCTTAAGCCCATGCCCCCTTGTCCTATTGGTGACTGCCTGGGAGAAGAGACCAACCCCCACCTGGCTATAACCTCCCTTCAGGTAGTTATAGAGAGTGAGGAGGCCTACTTAGTCTTTGCTGGTTTTGTGATACTTAATTAAATTTGGAAGGTTAGATAGGAAAGGTATGTTTTCCAATTAACCTTTACCTCATTAAAATTTCATTCTAAATTTTAAGCAGTTAAGCTCTAGCTGGTCATTTTATTTCCGGATATACTTGCTACTTATCTGAACCTAAACCTTTTCTTACCTTTGGAATATGTATTGCTCTACATAGATTGCTACTGACTTATGTCATATAGTATATTTAACACCTGCAGAATATAATCTGATTGAATGTGATTTTTGCAAGATTTGCAGGGTTTTTCTTTGTATCTTAACAGAAGTTGCAGCAGGGATTAACATGACTCATAAAGAGCTGACATTTCAGAAAAGAATCCTTTGAAGAACACAGTCACAAAGCTAAAACACTAGCACTGCTTTTCTTCCACCTGGGAGAAATCGGGCCCAGAACTTTGAATTTACCTCTGAGTTCTTGGGTATGGTGTTCTTGAATATCTATTGCGTTGAAGTTGCTAAAATTAAAGAGAGAATAGGAGCCTGCTGTGGAAGATTAAAACTTTTACAATTTATGTAGCTTTTTCCAGTTAAAGGAATTATTTTTTTAAGCTATTGGCAGAAATAATCATGAGATAGGTAGGCCCCATTTAAACAGAATTAAAGATTTATGTGTCACCAGTATGATTATGAACTCTGAATAACTGTTGTTTTCCCAACTGCAGTAAATCTGACTAGATTTATGTATACTGTGGTAACAAACAAAAAGAGAAGAACTCAGATGAAGATACTGAAAAGCTGCTAGTGAAGGACAGAGACCTGTGGACTCTCTGGCTCTGGAGGTTGTGCAAGGTCATTCCTCAGGCAATTCTTGTAAGATCAGTGGGGCTGGTCTTTCCAAAATGGTTGCATAATACTTTCTAAAATAACTTTGTTCATGCAAATCTTGTTTTGTTTCAGACCAAAATCTGTTGAAGACGGATTGGAAGCTTACTACCTTCTTCTTATGTAGACTCAAGTCTATGATATAATATTCTGAGTATTGTGCTGGAACAAGGAGTAGCCATTCACAAATATTTGACTCTGCAGAAAGGTAACAAAGGAAAGGAACTAGTGCGTTTTATACAAGGACAAGGTAGATGTCTGCATCTGAAGACAGATATCTTAGCAGTCTTCATCGTTCATCCTAAAATCATCTTCCTGCACTGAGAAGTATAAAAATAAATTGTTTAAATTTACTCACACTCTGAGCATAGCTCCTGTTAATGCTGATGAGGAATAGCCTCAACTTAATGGAGATGAAGTTATTTAATTCATCAAAGCAGCTTATATTTCTTTTTCACGGTTGTGATAATTTCCTTCCTCTACCATAATTATATTCCACACTATATAAATCTCAGCATTTTATCTTGGCGTTATTCTCCTGAATAAAATTCTCAATATTTTTTTACAGAGGCATTTCTGTGTTTGTGTCAGAATATTTTCAATAATATCAAACAAGAAAAAGAAAAAAGTAATTTTAATTATTTAATAAAACCAATTCTATATTCTCTCTTCCCTGTTGACACTATTCATCTCTGTTAAAAATGTGAAAAATACAATTTCATATTCATAACTGATTCTGTTATGCTCTCATCTGACTGTCATACCTAACTTCAACATTTTTGAATTTTTGGATAGCATTTCTCAGACAGGAGTTTAACAATAAGATGTTTTAAACAAAACAGTAGTAAAAACAGGTAATTGCAGAAGATAAACAACACATTTATGTTCACTTTAGCCCAAGATACTTAAAGTCAACCTACTACTGAGTTTATGGTAATGCAATAAAAATTTAATATTACACATGCCTGATTTTCTTCTTACTGTTTCTATCTCTAAGAATCTTTACAATTTTAATCTGTTTAAAATTGTGCAAAAGTACATAAAAACATATCTTTATGCTCCTTGCAACATGTAGGCAATATTTAGGCCTTTTTTCATCACCTGTGAGTTTATTGAAAATAATGCTGTGCACCAGCCCTTCTGAGACATGCATAGCTTGGTTTGCTGAGGCCCTTGGCATTGGGTGACCTCCTGGCACTGGCTCATACTGTGAATTGCATGGTGGGAAAAAAAAATAAAATCCTTGGTTTTCTTGAGTTAGTTTTCCTTTGGGTTACAACTTCAACAGAAATTTCACGTTTAGGTAGAATATCTCGCCTTGGGTTTTTATCTTGAGTAACTGCCCCGGAGGCTTGGTGCAGGTGCACAGCTGCTTGATCTTCCAAAAGCCCTCTGGGCTTAAAAAATATCTTCACTCCAGCAACACAACCCATGCCAGAAACCTGTAAGCACCCTTTAGCTCAAAAAGCTTTGTTTGTGAGTCTTCTCTAGAATTGTAACTGGGTAGGCAAGACAGCTCATTTTTGGTATAGAAACTTTTCACAGGAGCTGTGTGGAAGATTCTTGGTCATCCCATAACTGCACTGGCAACAACATAGTGCAGTCTCCTCTGGTATCCCAACTGGTCTCTATAGAAAAGGCCACAGAAAAAATATTTCATGCTGAGGAAGGTGCGTGTTCAGCCAGCTTGGTTTTCTTTCTTGTTGTTCATTCTGCAACACTGGTAACCTTCATGATTTCAAGTGCACTTTAAAATACCTGCCATTTTTACCTGGAAATGTACCTCATGGTATCCTGTGGTAAGGAAGAGGTCAAGTTCGTACTAAAAAAGTCAGAAGAAAAAGACAACAAAACTTACCTTATATTTAACCTTTTGAGGTAGAGAAACATGCAAAATTGCTAATTCTATGGGTTAAAAATTCAGTGCATAAATTAACTGAGTCTCAATATGTAATTTTAAGACCTAGCATCTTTTAAGCCAACCAATAACATTTTTAGAGCTGACTAGTCCTCTCTGAAAGATAACCGTTAGCAGGTAGTCAAATAATAGGACCATTACAACAGTGTGCGAAGTAATACCCAAATCTGTTCTGGCTACAGAGAATGTTTTCCTGTTGACTTCCTCAGCCTGACCCAGCGTTTCAGGTGTTGCTGAAAGACACAGCAGGACACAAAAAGCTTATAGAGAGCCTTAGTTCCTAATAAGTTTTTGTAAATTAGGACCAGGTCTGAGTAACAAAGCAATGACTCAGGGCCATACCTGGACTGTTTGGACTGACTGCAGCAATCCGGACAACCTGTGTAATGTGAGTTCCTGCAGCAGATCTCTCAGCATGCTGGCACCATACTGAGGGGGGCTGGACTGCCTAATGCATCCCCAATGAAAAGGCAGCTCACCTGTCAGAAAAAAACCTGCACTGCAATAGGGGAGAAGTTTTATAGCTAGGGGTGGACCTAGCTGTTCCAGAGATGGTTGCTCCTGTGAGATGGGATTACTGAGCTATCCACAAGTGTTGTTGCTGCTTTCACTGTACAGTCATCAGGCCAAGAAAAAGAGCTGTGTTGAGATTTCTGCCTTACAAATCCTCTCTGCTTGCTTGTCCTCTTTCTGCGTAAATCCAGGAAGGACTTTTTTTGGGTTTGCTTTTCTTTTATGCTGATACATCTCAATCACATGGGGCCCTGATTGTGCCTCAAGTCACTGGAAGCTGCAATAATGTAAAGGCAGACGTTTTTAACAGTATTTCTATTCACTAGAGACTAAAACATATCTGTAAACCCATATACTGTATTGTTTTAAGTCAGAAATATGCTTGAGAATTCCAGTGTTGTCTAAAGCTTCTAGAAAGCACAGAATTCTGTATTTTCTTATATTGAGTAGTCTAATGGGATTCTTTGAGTGTTTGAAGTTAAACGGGTCTGGGATGATTTCTTAAGTAAACACAGACTTTACTTTGGGATTGAAATTAGTTTTTTGGAAACTATATTATCAGGACTGTGGTATTGACACTGACAATTAAGATAAGCAACATCCTTTGCACAGAAATTTAATGAAAAGAATTGCTATGATGTATTTCAAAATTGCAGTGTGATCACTTCTTTTCATTCTTTATAACCACCACATAGCATACTTTTCCAGAGGTGCTACCTAATTATGTTGTAATTAAATGTGATTCATCAAATAGAACTGAAGACAAAACTGGTAATCAGTGAATCTTTTCCATTCACAGAATCAGTAAAATAGGTAGATCTTGCAATTGGTTTACAGATGTTTACTTTAGAACAAGTAAATAAAAATTATAATAATTTTCTTCTCATCATCTAGTAAAATATTTTAGCATATATATGTGGCACATAACAATGGCTTTTATTGTTGGGACTGCCCAAAATTATCAGCATAGCCACAATAATAATTATTCAGAGGATTTAAAAATATAGCCTCATACTCAAGGTTATGAGTAAGACCATGTATTAAGCCTAGAGGGAGTATAAGAATCTTATTTCTGTTCGTACACACTAAGTATAACTGAAACATCATCGAATCATAGAGTGTTTTGGGTTGGAAGGGACTTTAAAGGTCATCTAGCTCCAACACCCCTACCATGGGCAGGGAACCTTTCACTAGGCCAGGTTGCTCAGAGCTCCATCCAACCTGACCTTTCAGGTTGCAGTTGCAGAAAATTTTATTTTTTGGCGTTGATTGAGTTTACTTTCATATATAAAGTTGAGTAAATGCTACTGGGAAACCAAATACTGCCTGATAGAGTATATTGATTAAAAATGTACCATCTCGGGAATATTTATGGGCTTCAGTTGTCTTTCTGCTAGAAGGATTTGACCCTGCTTTAAGTTCACTGGCTGTAATTACTCAGATTTTGGGTAACTAAGGAAAATGAGTTGGTTTGTTCCCTTGGGTGCTCAGTTGCAAAAATCTGAAAAGGTTCAAAGCCTGTGTGCTGTACATACAAAGCTCTAGTGTCGGCCCAGTGCTCTGCTCATATGCAAAAGACAGAGGATCTGTCTGTCACTGCTGTTTTGGGGATGTCAGTAGGACATGGGAGTCTGGCACACACATACACACACACACACACACACGCACACGCACATACACACGCACACACTAACAGCACTGGTGGGCTATGAGTCTGCCGGCTCCTCCTACAGGGACCAATGACAGGCACACACACTGGGATTTTTAATCACATACCACACCTGTAACGTGCAACCTTCTGGCATCTTCTGGTGCCAGAATAACCCTTGGGATCAGAGCACTCATGGAAACAGCTTTCACATTTCTCTCCCCAACAGAAGACCAAAGATGGACTGAATGTCAGACAGAGAGTGGTAGCTGGACCCTGGCTCCCTCCTGTCCTCATGCCCAGCACCAACTGAGGGCAGCAAAGCCTTCTCAGAGAAAAGAAAAACTTAGTTCTCCTGGTCTGAAGTATTGATTGCTGGAAGTATATTTAGCCTAATCAAGCTTAAAGCAGGTAATGATGAGCCATCCTATTTATTTATTGCTTTCTGCTAGAAAATAAATTTGTTTTCCTTCTGAGTACAGACCGAAGCCCATCCTATTTCCATCACTCACTCTGCTCCCCTATATTTATCCACCCACGCAATCTATTTGAAGCTACACCATTTGTAGGACTCTCCTTATCTTCCTGGACTTTGCAAAGGCAGGAGAAACAAAACATCTGAAGTAAACATTGTTTAGGGTCTCCTTTTTTCTTATTCATTTAACTGAAATCTAACTTTTGCTCATTTATAGCTGTTTCTGCTCTTTTTGTAGCAGCAAATCTTTCATTTAGTGACAAGCTGTTTCCAGGCCAACCCATTATGATATGACAGAAAATTATAGCTTAAGAGAGGAGGAAAGAGAAGGAGCAGATGATATCTCATAACCTTGCAAACAATCCTGTTGTCATGAAAAGTATGCCTATTAATAGCTATCAAGATGAAGGAAAACAGGGTTCATTTAGAACTTTAAAAGGATGGTTGCTAAGCTGAAGGTTCCTAAGGACTTTGAGCTGCTTTTTGATAGTGATAAGCCACTATCAGTTCTGAAAAATGCCTGGCAATAGGCACTGAAGCGGAAGGTATAGCATAGGCAAACAGGGAACACTCTTGAAGCTTAATCACATGCAAATTGGAGATTAAGAGATTACAACTGACTTCAGTGCATGTGAGGTATATGGTGTAATACCTTCATGCATCTTCAATTTTAATTCCACATTAGTATCTTGGTGTGAATCATTCTTAAAAAGAAGGCCTCAAAATTGGGAAGATAAACCAAAGAAGCCTCAACTTCTCTGTTTCTGAGATCCATAGAACCATTTACAAAGTTAGCTTGTTACGTACACATCTTCCACTTAGAGGAGGTATGCTGGAGGAGGTTAAAATGCATTTCCAAAGATGACTTGCACAGTAGGGTCTAGAAGAGCGTGCAGGATTTTGGGGGCCAAGGTTGAAGTGAGATGTACTGTGCATCCATCTGCCCAGGCAGCATGCTCTGAAACTCTGATGAACTTGCTCTGTCTGGGAGTGGGTGATCACATCCTTGCCAAGCACACATCATCTCTAGGGATGATCTGTGTCTCCCTATCCTGATACCTATTTAGGGACAGAAATTAAAATAAAATGTATTTGCAAGGAATCAACTTCCTTTATTTTATGATTAACATGCACAGAAGACAGTTGCTGATTACCAGTGCAAGTATGGACTGCAAGTGTGCACGACATAAAGGACTCTCCTTTATAATACTATCTCTGCCATGGATTCACAGGGATACAGACCTTTAACTAGCAAGAACCATGATGATAAATGATCTGTTGTACATTTCTGAAAAAAATGGTTCACTTCTTTGTGCCCTCTCTGCTGATCTGTAACATCATGGTAATCAGAGGCTAAATTCAACTTAATATTTTTCAAGGAAACCTGCAGGAGCTAGTCCAGAGGAGGCCATGAAGATGATCAGAGGGCTGCAGCACCTCTCTGTGAGGAAAAAAGATAAGAGTATTGGGATTGTTAAGCCTGGAGAAGAGAAGGGTTCAGGGTGACCTTCTAGCAGCTTTCCAGTACCTAAAGGGGGCCTACAGGAGAACTGGAGAGGGACTTTTTACGAGGGCATGCAGTGATGGGACAAGGGAAAATGACCTTAAGCAGAAAGAGGTTTAGGTTAGTTATTAGAAAGACATTCTTTACTAGAGGGTGGTGAGGCACTGGAATAAGTTGCCCAGAGAAGTAGTGGATGTCCCATCCTTGGAAGTGTTCAAGGCCAGGCTGGATGGGACTCTGAGCAACCTGGTCTAATGAAGGGCAACCGTGCCCATGGCAGGGGATTTGAAACTAGAAGGTCTTCCAACACAAACCATTCTATGGTTCTGTGGTTCTTGGGCTTGATGATCTTCGTGTATCCCTTCAAACTCAGTATATGCTGTGATTCTGTGATTCATATTCCCAAATATGGTGAGATGGATTTCTTTCATTTTTACTTGCTGCAGATATCAAATAATTTATGGGATGTAGGTACTTACTAGTAATAATAAGACATTAATCTTTGGTGCCTAATTCAAGGTCATCCTATTCTGAACTTTTAAATATAGCACTTTGGAAAGGGCTATAATGTTATAGAGATAAGCAGGCTTTGCAGCCAGCCTTGGCCTAGATACATTTTTTTTTTGTGGAATCCTGGCCATATTATTTAACATCCTCCATGACACACCCCGCCATTATTTCAATTTATAAAATGAGTTCAGATACTGTTTCTTTCTTTTATCAGGATGAAAAGCATTTTTATGCCATAGTAGAATATAAGGACTAGGTTCTTAGATCAGGAAAACAAGGGATGGGCCATTGATGAAGTGTACTAACTAAACATCTATTTCTGGAGGTAGAAAATATTTATCCATAAAAACATTTTCTTAATCACTGCTAAATGTATTCAAGGATTTTTCTACTCCAATTTTTTCTTCCTCTTCAACTATGATATATGACTAATACTGTAAGTTCATATTTAGTTTTTATAAATTATTTTCTGCAAGTTCTAGAAATCAAAAATTTCTGAATTCAGGAATAGACATATTGTCATAAATACAAGGAAAAAAGGATGAATTTAGGCCAATTGATCATTTAGTTATCAAAGGGAAATATTCTTATTTATACAGTAACAATTCACACATGGTTATCAGTAANGCCCTAAACTAAGACAATTATTTTTAGATTATATGACTAGAACTGGCAATTGCATGATAACAAAAGAACTGTAATTATTCTGTCTTTTATACAAAAATAAATGCAATGAAGAGATTATGTACATATCCTTTCATAGCAAGAATAATCAGCAGATTACCAATTGCAGGAATCTGTCAGCTAGATGCAGGAAGCGGCATTCCATTTCGGTAAGCAGTTCACCTGTATACCAGCGGCTTGTCTGATAAAGAGGGAAATGAATAGCATTTTCCTCAAAAAACTTTACTCCCTTGAATGAAAACCTGGGAAAAATGTTATATGGGAACTATGTTGGTAGGAAGGAAGATAACATCCTAAAATAAACTATTCACAGACATTATTTACAACCTGAAGCTTCTCTAGGAGAATATTTCTATTGAAAGCCAAAATGATACTGTGGTTATTACAATAGCCATTTCCTTCATTATATAAGAGGATTGCTTAAAAGGCATCTTGTAAAATACTCTTCCTGGACAAAGAAATGAGTGCATAGACTTAAACAGACCCACATTTTCCTTCAGTGTTGTGGACAAAAGTGGTGAATATATACAATTATCTTCATACTGCAAGCACAGGTTCAGCATATGTGAGGAGCTAAAAAGCTCAAAAATTATATAGCACTTACATCCTTTTGGAAATGACAGGAATGTTAACAAGGAGACTGATGACAGTCCTCCACTGATGTAACCTGACAAAGCTCCATTGGAATAAGCAGAGGTACTGGCCAGGAAGTGCATTCCTTTCAGACCTGAACTTGTCTAAGATTATGGTAATTTTAACTGCTGTGGATACTTAATTTTTTTCCTCAGGACTACATACGTATCTATTTCTTCTGCAACCCACTTAGCATCTTATAATATAAAAAATCAGAGAAAAATCTTAAAGCTGCTAATCTGTCAGTCCTTTTTGAGGCAAAGCTCTCAGCACTCAGACTTCAATAAGCTTTCATCCTCATTACAAACACAAACACTCTGGGTAGAAAGGAGCCATTAACCAGGCGTGTAAATGCATGCTGAAGGTGGTCAGATCTGCTAGTGGGCTGGACTGAGTTCACAGTTTCACAACTCAGAAGTGAAATAGTGCACTGCAGTCTCCTAACACCCTGTCACACACTGACCTGGTAGGTGTGCTTTTAGCAACCTGCTGTCCATGAACAGCTTTGGTTCTCCAGGAAGGTATCTCGCTCTATGTAATTTTAAAGTATTCTTATATCTCAGTTGGAAGTACCTGAATTTCTTTTGATCTTGCCTCTTTTCAAGAAAACGTGTGCAAAAAGTATCTGGGTCCAAAAGGTTTCACACAGAGCCTTATCAATGACAACTATCAACAACAGGATGTGATGGTTCTCTATGCCAGTATCCCAATATTGTCTCAGTCAACCATATTCCAATGAATGTTGACCAATGTAAGGCTATGTTGGGGAGAGATTTAAAATAAAAAGTTTACTTGTGTTGTTAATGTACTATACATGCTTGTAAAATTAATAGTGTTTTAAAGAATCAAAGCTGTTGAAATCCTGAGTAACTCAGATTTTTGCCATGGATAATGAACACTTCTGATTAGGCTTTTGTACCTCTGGATGTCACTGTTGTTTTGCAATAATATAAACAATGTTATATGTCAAAGCAGTAAATGAAAACAGTATAATAGTCACCTTCTTATGTTTGTTAGAAACTACAATGCTGATCGCACAGGCAATCTAAGTTCTACCATTAATTCACTATAAGGGATGAACAGCTGAATATGTAAAATAGTGCTTAACTTCAGTTTAAAGGTGAAAAGGAGAAAAACCCTATCAAATTCTCAGATTTCCCAAAATGCATCCCTTTGGAAGGACTTACAATAGAACATGAGCCTTCATCACGCTGATGTGGTCCTGTCAGAATGTGTCCAGGAAAAACGAGTCAGAAACAATGGTGATATGTATGAGGAAGAGGGTAAGTGTCAAGGACTGTGCACTACCATTACTGCTCAAGGCTGCTCAAGAGAGGAGTGGAGCTTACTTTTCCCAGTAAATCTGCTGTGCAATTGGGACCAAAAAGAAGGAAGGGAAAAATCGTACCTTTCTTCTTTCATAGTCTCTTGTACAGCAAACAGTTCTACCTTCTGGAAATATATGTAAAATTAATGGAGATTTAGTTATTAGGAAGGGTATTTTTCTGATTCATAAATTGCTGCAATTGCCTCAGTTATTTACAATAAAATGGGATGCACTGTGTGCAAAAAGGCTTCCTTGGAACAAGGCAGATTTTTCAGAAACTTGTAGGGCAAGCAGGTTGTGACAAGAAAACAAAAGAGCGTACAATTTTGAAAATGTCTCTGATCTTTAGTTTTTGTTGACAATTCAATGGATGAGAATGGCTGCCTTTGATCAGAAGCATAAAATATAAAATAAAGATGGAAATATATCACTTCCATGAAAAAACAGGACATATTTAATTTTTTTTTAGAATCCTTGAATTTTATTGGATCTAAATCTGAATAGGAATTTTTGCCTGAAAGAGGTCTAAGACGTAGATCAGGAAACACACTGGGATCCTCTGTTTTGAAGTCAGTAGCCAGGGACTTTAGTTTGTATAATATTTTTTCTTTAAAAATGGATCTCATAGGATCCTGCTCTCAGTCAGAGTCACACTGACTTCCATGTGCATCTGCTGTGTTTCAACCCTATCTGGCAACTAAGTGCAAGGCAGCTGCTTGCTCACTCTCCCCTGCCCTGGGCCCCATGGCAGAGAGGAAGGCTGGAAAAAAGTAAAACTTGTGAGTTAAGAACAGTTTAATAACTGAAACAAAAGAAATATAATAATACTTATTATTGATGATGATGATGATGAAAATAATAATAATAGTATTGAAGTGAGAGAGAGAGAGAGAGAGAGAGAGAGAGAGAGGAATAAAACCCAAGAAACACAATTACTCACCACCCACTGACTGGTGCCCAGCCCATCCCCAAGCAGCAGTTGGTGGTTCCCAGACAACTCTCCCCAGTTTATATACTGAACATGATATTCTATGGTATGGAATATACCTTTGGCCAGTTCAGCTCAGCTGTCCTGGCTTTTCTCCCTCCTGGCTTCTCGTGCCCCTGCTCACTGTCAGAGCACAGGAAACTGAAAAGTCCTTGACTTAGAGTAAGCACTGCTCAGCATCAACTAAAGCATCACTGGGTTATCAACAGTATTCTCATCCTAAATCCAAAACACAACACTGTACCAGATATTAGGAAAAAAATTAACTCTGTTCCAGACAAACCCAGGACAGCAATGAATTAAAGCTGTCAAGCTATTTTAGAAGTATATTAATGTGACCGAGTTGATCCAAACTACTCTTTGCTATTATACCTCAACTAGACCTGAGCGAATGTATTAAATCACTCATATACTGTAAAGATGTTATTTTTAGACTGTAAATTCCTTTTCCCAGTAGCAGGGTACTAATGTTACATCATGCTGTGAGGGCGGGGTTTCATTCTTTTCTCTAGTTTAAGGCTGCAGACAAATATCTCACACATTTCTTTTATGGTTTTAAACTGCTACCATTACAAGGCCAATTAATAAGGTTTTATGAGCTAATTAATATGCTTTTATCTATATGAGCTTTTATCTTTATGTGCCTGATTGCTACAGTAATTCTATAACATTACAGGAAGCTATTTATTTTCAAATTAGCAGTGTCATCATGACCTTTTACCACACAGATAAGTCAAGGTTCTGGCCTCTCAGGTGCAGAGAGGGTAGCTCAAACTGCTCAGTGCTGCTTGCAAATTACGGGCTGCTGAGTGGGTGGGATGATCTCTGTTCCTTGATGTTGCGGTTTATTCTCTCAAATATAAGTGATTATGGAATCCTTAAACACTGGAAAGAAGGATGAAACAGTCAATTTTAAAAGTAGTGATGGCAGTAGGAATATTAATGAATATGCTTGCTGGGGAGAGTGTCTATGTGCCTGGGCCAGTCCCTGTTGGTGCCTGTGGCTGGACATCTCCAGGGACATCTCCAGTACTTCCAATTGCCCTATTCAAGATCCTGTGCAGGGTGTGGTTTGGGATCCCATTGCAAAGGAACAGGTCACAGATATTTAAATCACAGCAGTATATGGGGCCTCAGCGGTGTGGGGGTTAAGCTTGGCTCTTGGCAGGGAACTAACCTACAGTAGGAATCTCTACCTTCAAAAAACTGAAAATCTCAGCAGGAACAAAAAGAGACTGGTTAGAGTAGAGCCACTGACGAAAAGGTTCTGTCTTGTAATGACTGTGACTTCAGCATTTGTTTGTATTCAAATATATTAAAAGACTCTTAAAGGGGAATTATTTAGAAGTATTAATTTTCTAATCTTTAAACCATCTGGCTTCTCAGGTCTTTCTTTCTTTTGAAATGACTGGACACTGTCAATAGCAAGATATCACTACAAATAATTAGACTTCAAGAAAATGTATGATTTTTATAAAAAAAATTGTGTTTTGAGTATCTGGGAAAATTTTAGCTTGTTTTGGTAACTCAGCTGATTTAAACCACAAAACAATATTAATTGGAAAAAAATAATGACAATTGTATTGTTTTTTTACACTACTGTAGTTTCAAAGTTATGGATAAGTAACTTAAAAAAAATTCCTTAAATTTGTTTCATGAACAGTTTTGATTTGGATTCCTCAAAAGTACATGAGTCTGGTTTCTCTTAGGGTTAGAGCTGATCTGATTTCCCTCCATTAATGTTAAAATATTAACTTCTGGACTATTACACAAAAGGATTAAAAACTGTCATGTGTCTAGGGAAAAACATTCACAAAAGAGTGGGAATGAATTTATGTGGTGTTTGTGTAACTATCATACATGCTTGCAAAGGATTTCTATTGTTATTCAAGATTAGTTGAGCATAAGTTAATGGACTCTTAAAGTATTACCCAGAGCTTATTATGATAGACTATAGTAGCTTCTTTTTGAAATGTTTTTTAATAATATCAACTACAAGGTCCCTGAGGACATGATATTTCTAGGCTTAGTAATTCTTCATCAAATATTAAAATAGGTCAAGTAATTTAGTTTCAGTTCCTTTTCTGTTCAATCTCCAGCTGTAATGTGCATACCAAGTAGAGTGCATTATGTAGATTTACCAACTGTTGAGTTCTCTGCTTTGTTTCATTATGTTGTTTATTTTGCAGTCTCTACTGAGAGTGGAAGAACTACAATTACACACCAAGGAAACCTGATATCTACTAATTCCATAAAGTTAAGGTCGCCTTCTGTAGCAATAAGAGAATAAATTAACTTTTCAGAATTCAATCTTGCAGGTGCAAGTAAACTGTAATGAAGAGGCTGAGGCGACAACAAATAATTCAATAAGGTTCCTAGTTGCATGATTAAACTACTAGTATCACACAGTATATTTCCGTGGATTAAAATGTGTATTTCCCAGGAAATATAACTTGTCAATTAGCATTTGGCTCTACAGGTCTTCAAAAATTTGTTCTTAGAGCCAAGGAGCCAAAGACAACCCCCAAAATACCAATATTCTTGCCTTATTTTTCAGCTGAACAGTTTTCCTCACTTCTCGTTTTATTTTTGAGCAGGAACAGGGATGAAGCACCTTTAAAGCTTAATCCCACCAATCATCATTAAGTTCTGTACAAATTTTCACAAACACTAGACAGAAATCAGACTGAGCAGGGCCATGTAAACACAGTGAAGCATCAATTACAGATTTAGCTTTGGCCAACTATAAAGGAACACGACCCTTCAGACTTGTCTCTTTTAAAGACTGAAATTTAAAAGTAGTGCACAGAAATGAAATGTTTAAGGTGGATATTTAGAACAGAATTAAAATATTTTGATGTTTCAAAAATAAAGATGCATACATTTTTTACATGCAATACCTGTCAGGGAAAACCAATTCTTAGAGCATAAATTGCAGTGAAAACATGAAGATGTGTGACTTTAAAAGTTTGTACTTCACCAGTAATATTGTTAAATGTATTGTAATACCTTTTATTATGCAGTAGCAAAATGCTATTGCCACTGATTTCATCAAAAGCAAGATCTGGCAGCAGAACTGCTGCTGGGCAAAACATAAGGTTAAGGAATAATTTGGCATGCTTGGTTTTGATTTTAAGCAATCTCATATTCAGCAACTTAACAACTTGGGAGGAGGACTTTTGTCTAGAAAATGTTACTTGTACAGAGCAATGTCGTTGATCCAGGAGCAGGATCCATGAAAGAGTATGTCAGGTATAGTTTGAAGTCAGCAGACTAGAATTATCCATGAATCTTTTACTTGATTTTAATGCCAGAGACAATCTTTGTTCTGATATTTATCACTAAGGCTGTCAAGTCCTTGTCAAGTAAAAGTAAAATCATGTGTTTCAGTGTGCCCCTTTGCCAATACTGGTGTATCATTATCATGGTTTACCTTTCTTCTGTGTATTTGATTCTGTTTCTAGCAATTTAAAATGCTTATCATTATGATTTCAAAGATGTCTTATTGGTAATTATGTATTTCAAGATGAGCTGCTAGCTATTATGATTGAATTTCTCAGAGTATCACTTTGAGCAAACTTAGATTTATTTGTTTTAGTAGCTTGCTGAGAAATAAACTTCATGATTATCCTCCTGTCATTCAAATCAATCTCAGATTTATTTCCATGCCAAGCACTGTGAGACAAAATAACACTCATTTTTTTGAACGGTGGCTGTGAGCAGCAAAATAAAAGAATAATTCCTTCAGCAAAGGCTTGATCCAACACCTCTGCAAGTTACTACAGTGCACCTTTTGAACTGCAGAATTTTGGATCATGGTGTAAGTGTGCATATTCAAGGACCCAACAGTTACTACAACTTTGTGTCTGTGTGCCTGCCCTGTTACCTCTTGGTTGCACATTGTGGCCAAGATTACATATCAAGAGTTTTTGTGGAAAGATTGTAGTTTCTCATGTCTGTGGAGTATTTTTCAAAAGTCTGTTGGCTCTTAAATAATTAATGATTATAAGATAGAAAAGTGAATAACCTGAATGCTAATAACTGCAACTTCATTTTTTAATCAAATTTTAAATATTAGAAATTTGAAAAACTACTTATGCAAATGAAATTGCCTCTTCTCACTGGCTGTAATAATCCTACTCAATTATGTTACTGCTAAGACATATACATTTATCAAGTTTAGATAAATGTGTGTAATTCTTCAAAGGCTTTGTGTAATTGCTTCTAGATTTGCTATCAGCTGTACTTGTCTTTGTGATTGTATCTGTACTTGGTAGGTTTTCATGCTGTAATTGTATGTTAATAGTTTGTGATTGTATCTATGAGGTTTTTATGCAGTAATTTTGAATGGCAATTGTCTGATTGTACCTTTGATGGAAATTTTAGTGTTACTTTACTCAGAATGTACTTAGTAGCAAGCAATTCACATAAACCAATATCTATGAGAGTGAAAATTCTATAAATAAAATGAGAGAGCATTTCCACAAAGATAACACATTGTGAATTATAAAGGTGACTACTTTAAGCATTTATAACTTTCCATTTCAAATTATTGTGCAAAGAAAAACTGCTTGAGAAAGGCTGGCAACTATAGTATGACTCAGTAGCTTTGAGGCTTTTCACAGTCTTTCTGTTCGTTTCTCTCTGCAAATTCCCACACACACTTTAAGTTCATGGTATCAACTGTTATGATTTAATCAGGTTCCACTGACACTTTTTTCAAGGCACAAACGTAGCACAGGAGGAGAGCCATGGCAAGCCACAGTCAGCAGGCAGGCATCCACTGGCAGGACTTTGGTTGTGGCAAACATCAGGCGCCCTTTTGTTCCTGTTGACTGCTCTGAGGAGAGCCTTGCTGTAAGCCTGTTCCATCCAGGTAATTATGGTAGTGAGTATTCTGAACAATTTGCGTTGCCAGAACATCTCGAGGCTCTCGGTACAGCCTGGAGCCCAGAGCCTGGAGCATCAGGAATTTTCAAGACTCTGTGTAGGGTCTGGCTGCACAGAAGAACAAAATCTAGGCATATTCTATAAATTCTAGTGTATGAAATATAATTTCCTGCAAGCAGTCATATGGAAGACAAAAGCTAGTTTATTGTCAGTGGTTTTAGAATTAGGGTGGCTTTTTTTGCCTGTTTAGGAACGATTTCTCCCTGGTTTCCATTTTCATGACCGGTTGAACTAGAAAAGAAGTAAATATTAAAAAACTCTCCATAATCAACACTCCAAAATAAGTATATATTTTATTTATCTTTGAGTTCATTGACTTGGAGAAATTATGGACTATCTTTGATGTTTCACCATTCAAGACCAGTGGCAGGGAATCCTCAAACTTATTTTTTTTTAATTACATTATTCATATGTTTGATTTTTGATTTTTGTTGTGTTCCTCCACATTTTTCCCCAAAATGGCCTAACAGTAAATGGCAAAGTTGGAGGCCCCAAACTGTTAGATCTAGTAATTCAGTGTCTAGAATTCAGCAATAAATCAGGAAAAAAATCAAGACATTTATGTTAACAAATTCTGTAGAAGTGAACCATGAGTAGGTGAGCAGGCAAGACCAGATGTGCTATTTAAATGGATTAAGTGGGCCAGATAACTATTGTTAGGAGTCATTGCAATTAATTTGATTCAATCTGTTCTTTTGGCAGGGATCCCAAAAAGCAGACATTTAATTGCCCAGAATGCCTGTGACAGACAAGCAATTTCAGACTAAATATAGTATACTTCTACTCTGTTTGGTGTTCTACTTTAGCATAAACTATCCTTATTCTTTTATGAAGGTAGGAATAATTAGAAAACACTGTTTCTACTGATCTTCTACAACCTGTGGTGTGCTGTAGGGTCGCCTGAGAGAGAGCACGAAGAGTAAGATGGTATATGAGAAGGAAGATGTGCCACTTTTCCAGGGAAAACTTCAGTACTTAGGTAAAGTAATAAAGCAGGCTCCTCTAGTATAACTCTTGCCTGAATAGAAATGTCTCAAAAGACTTAATCAAAGATGTCAGGATTTATTGTTCTCCACAGTTTAGAACTTCCTCAAACCACTGGAACTCATGAAGCTTAGCATCATGATGAATTGGAAAGATATGGACATCCCTCATTTCACAGATGCCCAGAGTTCAGTAAAAGGGAAAGAATTAAACATTTGTGGCTAAGAGTCTTTCAAGACAGAAGTGGATGCATAATTTAAACCTGTACTTTCTGAGTTGTTTATTCCTTTAAGTTAAAAAAACACCAACAGCTCAAAACACCTCAACAGCTCAAACACCTGGAACTGTTTCTGGAATCCCCTGCAGACTTTATGAGGTCATTAACCAGCGTCTGTGTGGAGACTGTGTCCCTTCCCTCATGCTTGTACCTGTGTCTGTGGGAGCTATAACGAGTCAAATGGGACTAAAAAGCATGAGCACAAAGAGGGAGACGTGAGTGAAGCGCAGAGATTGATGTGGTGTTTTGCTGTCTTCTAGGAAAAGAGAATTCTGAGTTTTGGTCTACCTTTAGGATTGCATCTTCTGAGTTTTGGTCTACCTTTAGGATTGCATCTGTGGTTTACATTCTGCTAGATGAGCAGACCAGAAAGCCTGCTAGAGAAGCAACACACATCTGTTCTGTCTGAGCAAGAGGAACTAACAGCTTGCTACCCCTACAAGGTGGGTTACCTAGCCTGTTGTCTAGCAAAAGACTCTTAATTACAGGTTTTGAACTTTGTGTGTCTAAGGAAGGAACAAAATCAGTGTCTTCATTAATCTAAGACATTTCTAAACACCTGACTGCTCTGCAAAATACATGTGAGGCTCTAAAAAAATAATTAAGGATAATAAGTTTTGCTTCCTTTCAGATCACTAAACCCACAAACAATTTTTTGCTTGAATAAACAGACAAGGAATTGGTAATTTCCATTTGAACTGTTTTTCAAGCATTTATCCCTCCTTTACCTAATTGAAAGAGTCCTAAAAATGAACCAACGTACCATGCACACAGCATTTCTGTGACAAAAGCAGCTCATGTCCACTCATTTGAAGATCTGGAACTCCACAGAACTTTGTACCATGCCAAATAAAATCCACTCTTTTTCAAGAGATCAGCAAAAGGTTTTCTCATGTTCTGTTATGTACAGATGCCCAAACCTCCTGCTGTGTTCTGCATTCATAGATTTCAAAGTGCTTCTTGGAAAGAGGGCAATTTTGAACCTGAGGGAAACAGCTTCTCCTTTAAACTTCACTGCTGGCGGTGCTAAAAAACCCGTGTTCAAAGCAAAAAATAAGCATCTGCTCAAAGAGTGTATACATGAGTGGTAATGGAAAAAAAAAAAAAGAAAAGTATAGGGTAAAAGCTAAGTTTATTTGAGCCTCAACATGGACATTTATTAGTGTACCTCTGACAGACTTTGTACAGACAGAACATCAAGTAAAAACCCTTCCAAGGAAACTCTGTTCTAAATATCAGTGAGTTTGCTTTCAGTTGTTCGTACTCATTACTGGGAATAACAAAAAATTTGGCCATTTTAAGTAGCAACAGTAAATTACAGACTGTAGATTCATAGAATCATTTATGTCACTAACACTTGATTTCTTTATACTAATTGGTTTAGTAAGTACCAATTATATCCCTAAATGGTTTTCTGAATGTTAATGTATCAGCTACATTCCTACTTTTTCTATGTATTTTGTGGTTAGAAAATGAAGCAGTAAAATTTTTCTTTCATACATATTGGTTATCATTACATTCTCTAGTAAAATGGTATTTCAGATGTAATGATATTTGCAAATGTATTTAGACTGTAGTTCTCAACATTCATGTTAAATGTTAATGCATTGTATTACTCAAGGCAGAATCAGTGTGGCAAAAAAACATGGAGACAAACAGGAATAGAATGTGTTTTATAGATTTTTCTGTATATAACTTTGGCTGACTAATTAATGGAAGTATAAAGCCTTTATAATTACCTTAGATATTGATACAGCCTAATTAATCTTTGGTGCAATTTAATAAAGCATCATATTAATGATTCCTCAGAATAGAACTGGTCCCACTGGTGGTTCTATAGTTGTTTGGTTGATTTTGTGTGCTGAAGATTTTTCTGCTAAAGAGTAACATTTTACTGAAAGTAAAACTTTTGAAGGAGTATGTGAAATGCAATGAAAATGTAAGAAATATAAAAATTGTTTGATTTTGAACTGACATTTGGAAATTAAATTACAATCTTCATTTAGTTTTGCATGGAGCTTTACTTCATTTTATCTAAAAATAAAGCAAACCAAAACCAATACTTAAGTCAAAATGTTGATATGAAATTACAACAATTAAGTCTAGACTTCTCATGCCCACTTTCTGTTTAACTTCAGGCACTAAAATACCCCATGTCCCCCTTGATTGTTTTGAAAAACACTGTACATGTTTAACATCCACAAGCAGATGAAAAAGAACAGCTTTTAGCTTATGCAAGTAGGCATTAAAAATCTCCCTATATGGCAACAACATGTACCTATTCTGCCCATGAAGAGGCTGACGAGGCTAGCTGTAAGTGAACTTGTTTGCACTCCCTTAGGATGCTAGCTGCAGTAGAACTGAACACTGTGTGAATTAATTTATCCTGCTTTCAGGCTGCTTGGCAGCTTTTGGCACTTCTGCTCCTGTATTTATGGCTGGCCTGAGGATGTACATGCTGCATGACAGTACGCAGCACAGGCATATATCCTTAGTCAATGTTTAAGCATGGGAGTAGTTGTTACTCTGAGTTGTCAGCTGGTTATTTCTTAGAGAAGCTGTCATGGGGATTGCATGCTGCAGAATTTACATTACTATCTTAAAATACTGTGTGATTTTTTTAGATTAAAGGACCCTGTCAGGTTAAATACACATCACATTTTGAATTTTATATCTTCCCTCTATTCTTAATGTGGTTTGAAATAAAAATTTTGGATTTGCTTTTCATTTGAATTACTCTTTCTGCTGCACATTTTGCTTTGCTGTTAATCTCTGGTCCTTTGCAGGTAAAAATGTGAATTCTCCTTGTTTTGAAAGACTGTGTTTTAAAATTCTGAATAAACAGTTAACACAAACACCTACATCAAATGTTTGACAGGAAGAATGTAAATTCACTTCAGAATCCCCACTTCAGAAAGTCCCATTGCATTTTTTTTCTCAGAAAAAAACTGATATTGCAATTCAGTGTAATCGTAAAGTCTTGTGGTCTATTGTTATTATTACTAATTTTTTTTTGTATTGTGAGAGTACCCAATCTGCCAGTCAGAAGTGTGGCACCCATCAAGTGAAGTGCAAGGGCTTTATAGCTAATTTCCAGCCCACGAAGAATACATGACATGAGCTAGGTACTAAACATCAGATACATCAGACCCAAAGGGAGTGATTATTCAGGCAAACTACCTATGCCCATAAGTGTTATCAAACTGTGAAGAGAGGAAAGAGTAACCTTCCTTATGTACACGCACACATTCAGAACATGACATGATACTGAGAGCAAAGTTAAAAGAGCAACCTTAAAATAGGTTCTGTTACCTGAGCTGGGGATCTCATGGAGTATGTCTAAGCCACAGCACCTTGCAAAGGTATCTGAGAGAGAGATTGATGTGCTGAAATATCTCCTTGCACTGTGTATCTAGAGGCAATGCAGTCACATCAGCCTTACACCACGGCCAGGTGGATTAGCTGTGCTAGTGTAGAGCTCTTAGAGTCAGCGTGGCTAAATCTCCATGGATCTGCATTGCAGAATATACCTCATGTAGGCTGCTGTTATATTTAGTAATTAATTTAAGAAAATATCAATGGGGGAAATTCCATGCTGTGTTTGCAGCAGACTAGAAAGTCTCTAAATTGCTTTATACCCCTTTTCTGTTGAATAACGCCAACATTTGGAGCTGTAACCAAGTGGAATCCAATGCCAATTATCCACAATTACTTTCTCTATTTCCTCTTCAAAGAAACCATAGGATTTCTTGGGTCTGTGGTAACTTAAAAATCATTGCTTGTCATGATTCATCTTACACTACCTAGAAGTTATCTCCTAAGTTTTCTTTGGCTCTGGTCTTTCAAGTTGTAAACCAGGTCTCACTGGAAGAATAGTCTCTTTTTCATTGTTTCCAAAAGATGGTGTAACTGAAAATTACTGGAACTGAAGGGAAGAAAAATCGTTATCCTCAAATTAAAAAAAAAAGTGTAAAAAAGTCTAAAATTAAAATGTACTGAAGCAGATTTGATATAGTACGTAGCACGCTTGAGCTAAATGGACTGTTGCCAAAACTGGGTATTAGTTTCCTGAGGAAAAGCAGAGTCTATTTTGAATTCTATGATGAAGCTGGCAAAAGCATAACTCATTGGAATGTTAAAAATAATAACAGCTTAGTGCAAGACAACAGTGCAGCAAGCAGTGATTCCTGTTAACATGCTCTCATTGGAGAGATAGTCTGTTTGGTAAACTGGGCATTGAAAAAAGTACTTGCAAAACTTAAAATCTCTGGTGAATCCTGCTATTCATTGTCGTTGTGGTCCTGAGTGTGTCATTTCTTGGCTGCTCTTCCTACCTGTTTTTATGTCTTAGGTACATAGGTAGTAAACCCATGGGTACAATGCCTATCCCAGAAATCTAAGCGAGACACGCTGTTTGCCCCCTGTCTCTCTCAATCCAAATTTCAAAATCTCAGTCTGACTTTCCTCTCTGCAAACATTTCTGTTCTTTTGCTTTCCCAACTCTTTGTGACCCTGCCTGTTTCTCCCCTCCATTCTCCACCGCTTCAAGAGCTGCAGAGATCTTAGAGGTCTGTGGTTCTGATCTCCAGGTACTAATCTGGCTTGTGCCATTGGAAAAGTACTTTGGTGTTTCAAGCACATAATTTGATGATTCATTTCAATACATATTTGTTTCCTGAACTGAATAAGTCAGAGCTTTTTTCAGTCACATAAATCAACAAGAAATCAATGAAAGGAAAGTCTGCATAGAGAACACTTGTGTCTGGCCAGTCTATTTCTAGTTTTCCTAAAGTGAAAATTTTATGCCTAAATTGTAAAACTGAACTGATTTTTGACAGCTCTGAAGCAAGACAACTTGTTACCAAGGAACTCTGTAATTAAGCAGAGTTTAATGAAATGTGGGGCATTCATATATTTTTTAATTCAATCAGACTAATATTTTTATTACATCACACTATTACAGAAAGGATAATGAGTTCTGCTAAGCTCTGTAGGATTTTTACATGAAGCAAGGAGTAAATTTCCCTTTCTGACTAAACACCAACTGAAAAATGATGGTATGTAAGAAATACTTGCTTTCCTAATGGAAAAAAAAAATCAATCTAATAATAAAATTATCTACAAGGATTTTATTGCCTAAGCTTCTGTTTTTAAATTAATGTTAAAATATATATTCGTAAAAAAACCCCAAAAGTTATTAGCTCTGCCTTAGAAAATAATATATTTTTAGAAGGAAATTGGGGAATTATTAAGTTTTTAAATGAGGCCTGTCATATCTTTACCGTATCATGTATCTTCCCCAACATTTTGTTAAAGAAGAATATAAGTGAGAGGGTTTTGTTTGTTTATTTGTTTGCGGAAAAAATGTCTGGTGGATTAATGGTAGATTAATGGGAAGAGTCAGAGAAGGGATAGGGAAATAATTTACATGAGACCTCCTTATAAGTGCTGGTACTCGAGATGTTATTGTAAAGGATTTATATTAATGGGATGTCATATGCGGCAAGGAATAAAACACATACTTAATGCGCGTAAAAGCATTGAAATAAAATGGAGAGAGGATTAGATCAAGCTGGCAATTACTTTTGTCTGACAATAGCTAATTTTGCAAAGTACTTGAGGAAAACAAGATTGGATCATAAGGATTTAGGCAAGCTACAGTTAAATGCTTGCAAACGAACCTTCTCAGTTTCAGTAACTTGTAAAATATTGATTTGTATTTGACATATGTATAACAATGCACAGATGTACAAACGCATGAATGATTAACAGTGAAAATACAGCCAAGAGAAAAAGATGGGCCAGTTTATTCAAATGATATAAAGTGAATTCCTTTGAAAAAGGATTAAAAATTTGATTTGTAAAAAACTTTAAAAAATACATCTTCTGAGATAAGTGGGTATATTTTCCCTGAAAAAATGTAGCCAAGTATTTCTCAGTGAAGATGAGAGGCAAGAAAAGCTTTGGCTAATAATATCACCCACTGCAGAGAGCTCTTGAATTCTAGATGTGGTTTTAAAACTAAGGTTCAGAAACTGATTAAGGACCAGAATCCCTGACTGAGTTTCTGATTAACATTTTGAACATGGAGTGAAATATTCAGTCTCTGCATAATTACAAAGTATAGGCATCAAAGAAGAAAAATGCCTTTGAGTGATCTATTCTACTCTTCAAGATAATATTTTTAAGCTGGCAGTTACAAGAGTTTTTCCAAATTTGATTTTGAAGGTTCCAATTGATAGAATGCAAACAGTTTCTCTTGGAAAAATATTCTATGACCTAATCAGTCTTTCTGGACAATTTGGCTGTTTTATTGACATCCATAAATCTCTCTCTCTCTCAGGTGCACTCCCTTTACACTTATGTTTGTCTTCACAATCATACTAAAATATTGAAGTAAAAGAGAAAAAAGTCCTAAACCGCAGAGAATTTAAAAATGTTTCAAAAACCCAAACCTGCATAGAAAGAAAAACAAATGCATTCAAAAATTTCCTTCCCTCCTTCCCTCCATTCCTGCCTGCCTCCTTCTTTTCTTGGAGAAAAGTTTCTAGTTTGTATAGGGTCAAAATTATAAATCTAAATAAATTTAAATTATCACACATATAGATTCCTGTGAAAACTGTGTCGAACTGTGAAATTTCCTTCTGCTCTGTAATATCTTCTTAATATTCTGTTAAACAATTTTCTGATGCTTCTTGAATTTAAATGCGTCGAGGAACTGCTTCTTACACAGTGAGTAAATAGTATTTTTAAATAATACAATACCACTCTTTTGTTTATATAAAGAAAAATGTGTATTCTACCTTGAGCAATTACATTTGGCCCATCTCTATTGCTTTTGGAGTTTAGTAGGTGCATTATCTCCCAATTGCCTTAATGTAATGTATGAGGACACACAATGTAAAAAGAAGCCATACACACATCCACAGAAGCAACATATTTTTTAACACAGCTCTTCAGTATATATTGCATCTTATTTTTGTGTTCTTTTTTGTGTCATTGCAGCCATGATCAGATTGGCTTGAATATTTAAGTATAATAATCAAAACATATACTCTCTGTGCATACTTTTCTTTTTATTCTGATCTGTCATAAAGGTTTGAGAGACTTCTTTTATGATGTGCTCATTGCTGGTTTGGTACTTTGATTCTTTCCACTTTTCCTGTTGTACCCTCAGCCCTCATTGAATTTTCTTGATTTGTAAATTCAATGGAAAATGCAGTATGAGAACTTCATACCATGCTACATTTGCAATGTGATGTTAAAGAGCATTAGTCCTGCTGTTTGTGTCACAGAGAAGGTGTTGCAAATCTTGTTGTGGGGAAACTGATGTGTGGACTCCCATCTATTTTCTCAGATAAATAGTTTTCCTGCTTATTTTTGAGCTGCCAACTTCAAGATTTTCTCAACAATCTTCTCTAAAAAAAATGTGAAGGTATAAACAGCAGGTGTTTTTACCATGTTCTTTTGGCAAAGAGTTTTCATCAAGTCTGACACTTGACTATATTTTCTTTTTTTTTTTTTTTTTTTTAGGTGGTTGTGTAAATTTGTTGACATAGACCAGGGAAAAGTGAGATCCCTTGAGTGCACCTTGAAGATGCCTGTTGCTATTCAGTATTTCTACTGCTTTTCAATGGTGTCAGTGCTCTCTGAGAGCACGATGTAAAAACCAGCTCAAAATACAAATGAGTAGGTGTATTTAATATATACTCCTCCAAAATTTGAACTGTTTCATATTTAGGAAAGCTGACATGCAATAATCATGCAAATGTTTTAATGTTTCTCAGAAAGTTTTTGTTATATTTTATAGGACAGTGAGTGTGTTAATTAGACATGGGACTGTTGACAGTGCTATAGAATTACCAGGCAGGTAGACCTGCTCCACATGCAGTATACTCAGCGTTGATAGCAATATAACATTCCTCCTTGCAAAAGTGAGCTTGGAAGTTATATGCTTTACATAGAGATAATCCTTGGAGCTTCCATTTCCCTCTGTTTTTCCTGGCAGTCACACAGATGTTAATTGACAGAAGGGAATTCTGCGGCATTAGGCATGAAATGCTCCTACAAGAGGAAAGAGACAAACACCAGTAAGTTCGGTTTCAGCCCCAAGTATGAATGCAGTCACTTGAAGGCAGCGTCGGCTCTCTGTATCAGTGACTAAAATGACACTTCATTTTCTAATAATTAATGTTATTTCTGTAGGATCCAATCTAGACTCGTCATAAGAACAGCTCCATCCTAAGCAGGTGATAGTCACCCATATTAACTGGAGAATTTTCAGAGATACGAGAATTTCTAAAACTTAAATGAGAGATGTCAAATTTCAAATCAAGGGAAACAAATGTATGTCGCCAGTATGTAATCACTCTAGAGAAAGCTTATATATTCCAGATGCTTATCTGCTTCTTGCTTGATTGGGAAAGAGTGATAATATTTTGGAAGCAAGGGCAATATTGTCCAAATTATTGAGCATATTTTTTTATGGTCTTTATTTTCCTAATGATAATGACAGTAGAGTTCCTTTTTTCTGCTTGTTGGGGAGTAAATGGAAATGACAATCCATGTGATCTTCAAACTCTTATCTTTCTTTGTTCCTCTCAGAATAATCTATTATGGATATGAAACATAAGACCTATTGATCTGACCGAGCTAATAGCCATTTTCCTAATAGAATAATTCAATTCTTGAAGCACTTGTGTTTCAACCAGGAAAAGAATGCACATTATAAAATAACACGTGCAAAATGTCTCCTATCCCAGTTTCAGCACCAAGGAATAGATAGTCAGTTTCTGCTTTAACCAAATCTACATTCTAAACAACAATGAAAAGTCGTTGCCACAAGTAACATCACTGTTAGTATATACTAGAACCTTGATATATTAAACTTCAGCTTTGCTGTGAGCATCTATGATTTGTTAAAGAATTTTGGAGATTTGCCTGAAAATAGGGATTGAAGCAGTTCGTTCTTATATAGTATGGAGTTGTATTTTTCAGTAGGTATGCTTTGCATTGCTGTTTGTTTTGGTTGGGGATGACAATGTGCAAAACAGTAATGGGACCCAAATTGCTACCTGCCTTTCTAATATCTAAATGCGTATAAATATTTTGACATGAGGAGATGACATTTTAAAATGCTAAGCACTACAGCAAACTGGATTAGCCTTTAGTAAGGGGAGCTTCAAATTGCAAGTGCCAGGGGGTTAATAGAAAGCAGTGTGTCATATTTCCTGATTTACCCTTTTACTATCTTGTCCAAAACACCTGGGTAATGTGTTACTCATAAATTATAATTCAATAAGCATACTTTGAATTTCAATCCTTATTCTTTTCAAAAGTTTCAAATAAACTGTATGGAAATTCTGGCTATCACAGAAACATTTTGTGTGAAACTGTAAGTACAAAAAATATAGTAAGTTTATTATTTCCATAAACAGAGTTTACAAAAACTTATGTGACATAATTCCTAGCTGATGTACATCTAACTTGTATCTCACCTCTCTTCCTGATACTCTCAGACTGCAGTCTTCAGCTCTGATAGCAGACGAGCCATGGAAGACAAACAGCTTGCAGTGGATTTACCATACCTCTCGTCAGCTTTGCAGCTTGCTGTGAACGCTGTGCTGCTGCAGCCGAACCACTTCAGCCACGGCAGTGCATTGGTAGCCTTGTGAAACTGAGGTATGATGAGCTGGAATCAAGGGGTTAAAACACATACGTTTTAAGAAATATTCATTAGCTTCTCCTATCCCTTGGGGAAAGCCCAACCCAATTGAGAGAGAAGGGGTGTTGCATATTGGCTGTGGTAGATTGCCTTTCACGTGGCAAGGCTTTGTCAGCCTTTGAGGGTTGTGTCTCCCTCTCTCTATACCTGAGCCTGACATAAACCAGTGTGCCAAATGCCAAGGTTCCTAAGCGCCCCATAATTTATAAGGGATAATCAGATTCTGCTTTGTATCAGCTAATGATCCTGATCTCATGTCCTGGTTCCAGCCAGGACAGGGTTAGTTTTTAGCAGTAGCTGGGAGGGAGCATGGCTAGGACCTGGAAGTTATTCTATAGCACTTTGCATCATTGCTGGGGGTGGAGGAAAGGGACTCTCTGTCGGGAAGAAGCATTCCCTTTGATTGAGAAAGCATGGCAGAGTGAGCTGTCTGGTGTTGTCTATTATCAAGGAATTTCTCCTTGTGAATAATTTCTTTTCTTATACATCTTGTTATTAATATTTTTGCCGTCAATTTTCTTGCCTCATGTGTAAGTTTGGGTTGGCTCCCNGCTGGAGCCCAAGAGAGAGAACCTCCTCCCGTCACCTATCTTTTATACACCTGATTACGTGAGGGAATAGGATGGAATACTTCCTTAGTTTTTGACCCCAGTTGTTAAGGAAGGCCTAAAGAACAACAAACCTCACCAAAGCCTAAAATTTAAACTACCACACCTCATTGTTGTTTTCAGTAAATTTCTCTTAATTGTTCTTATCTCAGCCTGTGATCTTTGCCTTTTGTGCCAGTTGGAGGGGTGAGGGGGAGAGGTGCATGATTTTAGCAGGAGTACTGAATTGGAGAGTACCTTTCCTACACCATGACACCTCCCCGTCTCATTCCCCAGCAATTTTTGGGCCTCTGCACCCATCCTGTTCCCCCTTTGTCAGTGCCTTACAATGCCTCTCAACAGAGTGGCATGTTCTTTCCAGATATAACACCAAAGAAGCACTAAGGAAATGGAGTAGGGGAGTGTTTTGATCTGTGTAAGTCCTCAAAATGAGATTCCCTGGGACACGCTTACCAAAGAAAGAGATGGTGTTTCTACCAGCAAGAGGAGTGTCTGTAAGTCACTGAACAATTACTATGAGTGCAATCATTTGCATTTCCATCTTCACATATTATGTTACTCATATAATTTAATGCAAAGTTTCTATCTGGCCATTTGGTATTAATATATAGCACATAGAATTTATATGGAATATTTCTGACTGCTTTTTCACTTTCTTGCTTTTTTGATAGATTTTTAAAAGTCAATCAATGTCATTTCTTTACTTTCTGATCTTTTCATTCTGCTCCTTTCTAAAATGAATATCAGGACATTTTCTTCAATGTTAGACTTGCTATCCTTTCTCAATTTCCTCTGCAGGTCTTCCAAGAAGGAAAACATCAAACTACTTTCCTGTTGATGAATTCACTAGATTCTGCCTCTTCAAAGAGCGTTGTAGTATTGAATGTACCTCTCACAAGATACACCAAACAAACAGGGTTTTCACAAGTGAATTTGATAGTAGACACAAAGAATGTTGACAGTCTCAGCCCCCATGAAATGAACGGGATTTCAGTCATTAATTTTCGATAAGGACACTATTTTGCTCTGGTACACAAGAAATTATGATCCAATACCCATCAATGGACAAAGCTGCATTGATTTGGTTCAAAATGAAGTAGCAGTTCAAGGTTTCAACTGCTACTCACAAAAATGTCTAAATCCAAAGGTTTGTTTTACCATGAACTTTTTGTAATGGTATTTATTTTGTATTTTATTTTTATACAAAGGTTATGTTGATTAATTTTTCTGTTGGGTTTGGCTTTTTTTGTTTGTTCATTCATTTTTTTCCCTTGTTTTTTCCTTCTTTATTAGTTTATTATATATTAGGAAACATCATGCTATTAATGCATTCCAACAGCATCTATTAGCTCTTGAACTATTTTGCATTCTGGTTCTCCTGCGGTAATAATTCCTCTTGTACATATCAGTTTGAGAACTCTGCAGCTCAGTTATACATGAAGATTACTGAGCTAATAGAAAAGGGTACAACCTGGGAACATGGCAAAACACATGTTGAATGGAAAACTAGAATGCCCTCAGAATCAGTGCCTCTGAAACTCTCCTGACCTGTAATATTTAGTAATTTAAAATTTGCATAATATGATAGCTTTAGTTACTTTATTCAATTTAAATGTGTCTTATCGTGACTAGATGTTAATTCTTTCACAGTATCTTGCAGCAAACTCTTCCCTGTGTATTTATTGCACTCAAGTTTGGTGGCTACATGCCATGTTCCCACCATTAGGTATAGAATAAGAATCCCCTCATCAAAAAGTTTTCCCATATCAATTTTTCTGGTTGATTTTAGAGAGAAATCCTTTATATCGTGGAAAGTGAGAACATACCACTTCATTGATCATAAGGACTCAGCATACATGATGAAGATACGTCACTGCACTGCGGAGTCAGCCTCGATGATGATGCAGGTACCAGTATATGCTCTAGATACCTAAAGACATTAAACACAGCTAGACTGGATTTTGCATTTTTTTTCTATTAGTAGAGATCTACATTCTCTGCTATTTAGCTTGTAGGAGCACAGAGATCATATTACATCTCCGCCTTTACTCTTTTTGTTATATTTATGTTAATGATGCTGAAATCTTTACCAGAAACTGCATAAAATCTTTTTGTAGTCCTTAATATTTATTAAAACAGAGCAGTTGTTTTTCTCAGGTATCAGCATTTTTGGTAGAGCAATCAGCTCTAGTATTTTTGTTTTGTATTCTTTTTAACTTCAAACTTTATTTTTCCTTTTCTTTCATCTTTTTCTGCCTCTGGAAGTCTTCATTACATAAAATTTAAAACAGGTGCTACATTTACTGTACAGTATACACCAGCTTTTATTGCACCGCTTATGCCTTACTGTATTTTCTTTGGTGCTACATAGGAAATCCTTGTTTATTTTGTCTAAAGTACTTTTAAAGATTTTTCTGCCGCATGCTTCATGGAGTTTTTAAGAACATTTTAAATAAAAATAACAGCCCTCATATTTCATTCCACCCCCCAATTCTACCCAGCCTGAGGGTACTTTTTCAAGAATGCTGAAAAGATCGAGGCTGTGATTGAGAAGTCTTCATCCTTACCCTGTGGAGTCACGCTGAACTCCACCAGATCACTCTGATCTTTCTCTGAAGTACTGGAGAAAGGTAATTTTTTTGTAATACAATTTCTGATCCTAAAGAGGCATACATAATTCAGTGCATAGAAGAAAGAGCTGGCTGCCACAGCTTTTTTTAGAGCTTCTCAGGAGCAAGATAAATACCAAGACAACTTTTTGAACTTCAGTCTTAAAAGCAAAAGCATGTATTGTGTATTATCCTTACCATTTTTGTATTTCCTTTCGTTTTGACAGACTGTACTTCCACATTCCTAATGAATAGTAGGTCACTGACTGGATGGAAACCCTCTGGTTTCTGAGGCCTCATGGAGTCTGTGAAGAAGTCTGCCAGCTACCATCACTCCAGATGGGACAGGGCTCTGCTCTCCCTTCATCATCTTCGTCACATACTTTGCAGCGTTCCAGGAGAAGGTCAATATTAAAAGAAGCCATGCCTTCAGCGCTCGAAGGCAACACTTCATGTAGATGTTTCTCAGTGTTGAGGATTAGTACTTGCTTTGTTTTACCCATTTTGAATAGGGCCTCTCAGACCCACTGCATTGGATATCTGAGGGACGGCACTTCCTGAACACCATGGACATCTGAGGCTGCATTCAGTGTTCAGCAACAGTGCACCCTGAAGCTGATGCAACTGACAGAGTTCGACTGGCTTAGGATATTGTGGTAGTTTAAATTTTAGCCTCTGGTGAGGTTTGTTGTTCTTTAGGCCTTCGCTAACAACTGGGGTCAAAAACTAAGGAAGTATTCTGTCCTATTCCCTTATGTAATCAGGTGCATATCAGATAGGGGAAGGGTGGGTCCTCCCTCTCTTGGGCTCCAGCTTTTCTCCCTGTCCGATCAGCTCAGAGACAGCAGCTCTCAGTGTTTGGGTCTCGTTTATCCACGTGGGCTGAGGCCTGAGCCGAGAGCTCTGCCCAAGTCCATGTCCAAAAGGGAAGGAATCTGCTGTTCTTAAGGGATGTTGGTGAGATTTTATTGTATTAGTTATTTTGTTAGGCTAATCCCTGAGTTCCGATTGTGTATATCTGTTGTGTTTTTACCCCTTTTTGTCCTTTTCCCCTTCTCTTTTTCCCCTTTTCCCTGTTGGGATTGGTTGGGGTTCCTTGGGGTTCATACTCATACGTATACAGTGATCAATTGTATATAATTCTATATATATGTAGAAATATATTCTTTGCTGCAATTTTCCATTGCTACAGTTTTGGTTTTTTTTTTTTTTTCCCCTTTTTCCCCTCTCCCTTTTGGGAGGGGGGAGGCTGTTCTGATGTGGTGTGGGCTTGGCTGGGAGCCAACCAAAACTATTACAGATATTATGAATAGTGTTTTTAAACAAAAGCTGATATTTTCAGGTAATCGTGTGAGACCTGTGCCAGTGTTTAAAGCAAAGTATAGTAAATACTGTGAGAAAAGTAAAACATAAATAGAAGTGAAATTATGGAATGGTTTTCATTGTGCTCAACACAGAGAAAATGATAAGTTTGTAAAACATAGAACATGTTATTGTAATTGTCTGTCATGATGATGTAAATGGCCTGTGCTGATCAGAGTATTCAGACTTGCATCAAGTTATCCTGTTCCTCACATTCACATTCGTGTTCCAACATAATGAAAATCTACAGTGTAGGCAGAAATTCGGAAAATGAGGTGTACATTACAACTCCATGGAGATTAAATTTATCCTGAAAAGTAATCACAGACTAGAACATTATTTATAGGTAACCTTCATCTGACCCTAATAAAAGAAAATTACACTATAGGCAGAACAAAATTTGTTCTAAATTAGAGCTCAAAGATCAGCATGATGTCTCAGTTTTAAATGGAGGAGATGGGAAACTGTTATCATAGCGATTTTGAGGATTTGAATTAAAGACAAATGAAACCAGCATCTCAGGATTTTTACTGAGACTACTAAATTCCACTCAATAGTGACAAAGATTATCTAGGACTTGGTGCCTCTGACTTCAACGGTTTTGAGTAGCATTGGGACTGCAGCTATAGTGATGAAGGGTAGATGAAAGTGAAGTTTAAAATTAGAATTTTTCTTATGGTAGGTAAGGTATGTGGAATTTGTTGAGTGGAGTAATGAGGCTTTGTAAGTGTTTTTATTCTGTGTGTCACCGAATATTATTGAGATAAAATGGAAAAATTCCTCTTTACTTAAATTCAGATGCTTATCACTAGCAACATCACTGTGTCTATTAAGGCTTTTTTTTTCATCTGAACAAGGGGAGCCCTGCTCCAGTTATTGTTATGTGAAACACAACATGTCTTGTCTAGCAAAGCATGTAACTACATGTTTACCTTTCAAAATTCACAGCTCTATCATACAGAATCAAGGCCTCAGTGCACATTTTTTCAAAACTCTTCAGACATCATGCAGCACTGGCATCTTGGTTTGGGAAAAATTTATATGTGTCAAGGCTTCAGAGCTTCAAGGCATAAGTATATGGTTTTAAGGTTAAGTTTGCATCACTCCAGCAGTTCACATGAAAAACCATTCTACCTCCATTGGCAAGTACAAGATATCAATCATTCTACTTCACGTGGGGGCACAGGAGTAGGCATGTGTATGTAAAGCTCGAAGAACAATTCTTCTGCTTTTGACAACCCTAGTACATCCGGAATACTGTGTCAAGTTTTAGCACATTTTTCCATGAGGCATGAGCCATTTAGGAAAGTCACAAAAGAATGATCAGAGGTCTCAAAAATTGTGTGCAAAGAAATATTAGAAGAAATGGGATTGTTCATTTCAGAGAGCAAGTCAGCAAGGCAGAATAACCAAGTGTTGCTGCAGAGTAAATTAAAGTGAAAAAAATACTTTCCATAGGGAGGATGTTGGACATAGAATACTCAATTAAGAAAACCCCCAAAATATAGATTATAAACTAAAAAATTATAAAAACAGTTAAATACTAGAACAAATTGTGTGGGAAGGTTGTGGAAACCATTAAAGGTTTTAAAGGACAAACTGGATAGATAGCCCTCTGGTGCATATCTGGGGGAAGAATTATGAAATAGCAATTTGCTCCCCAAAAATGACATAGAGATTAGGAAGTAGAGCTCAAGTTGAAAAGCTGTGTGGTTTTGTGCCAGGACAAATTTCAGCTGATGCAGCTTTGTCTGATTGGGGTTTTCGGTGATCTTCAAAGTTTTAGGTTAAGTGATCCTACAATAATGCTTGGGCAGGGAGAGGGCGCACAGAGACCATGGTGACCCTAAGGGACAGGTAGAGACTGGCATTGTGATACCACACTGGAGAGAAGCTTGAGCTAAGAAAAGAAAGCAGCAGCAGTGACTTTTAGTTACAGAAAAATGAGAGGCTACTGGACTAAATTGCATCACATGGTCATATCTAATTGTGTGATGCCTGAACATTTTCCATTAAAAAAAGAAAAGCTTTGGGAAATTAATTTGGAACTTTAGTAGTAAAATATTAATTTTGTGTTTCCTTTCATTTGAAATTGTCAAGAAATGCAACGTTTATGAACACTGCTATTTATGACATGTTTCTTTAAAGTAAATATTTTAAAAGTAAAAAATGGGCTGTTAAGCCAGAAAAAATACATATGAAATTTATTAGGTTTTCTAGGTGTTTGGGTTTTTTTTTTCCATTTTCATTCCATGTTATTAGAAAATAAATACTATCAAGAAATAGACTAGAGTAAATGAGGAATTTTGGCAAAAAAAATGGGTTTACATAATTTTAAGGAGTTGATTCTTATAGATAAGTCCACAAATACTAATAGCAAGGACAAGATGCATTAATAGGTTGTTGGAGTAGTTTCCCAAAGTAATTTTGCTGCAGTCTGGCCCAAAGCCAAACAGAAATTTATCAAATAGATTAAATGTTAAAAGTAATAGTGGCATTTCAAATCTCAGTCTTAAATGGGAAGGAAAGGTTCCACAGAAAATTGGAAAGTTCATCTGTAAATGGTGACAAATAAGCAGTATGCCTACACGAGCCTTTTAATATATCTATAATTAAGATATCTGGAGGAAAATGTAGATTCACTCTTCCAGCAATAATTGAAATAATATTCAATTGACATTTTCAATAAGTATTATTGGTCAGTGTCAAGGAATGAACAGCAGACAGACCTCTTTAAAAGTAAGATGATGTACCAGAAGGTTGTGCGATCAGATAAGCTCTTCAAAGTCGAATTTTTCCCCCACATTTTTACTTCTCATTTTTTGACATTTATTTTCTCAGGGATACCAGATATTTCTTTCTCTTCTGTTTCTGTTCTGCTCTTCCTCATTCTTAGGTTAAGCCATTTGATCAAGTTTGTTGCTTTCTTTGTAGCCACTTCTTTGATCATTAAAAGTTGTCTTATTTCCTGTGAATGTGGGCATCTTTTGGGAATGATGCACTTTATGAGTTACTCCTGGGCGTGTCCTTGGGCATAATTCTTCCTCCCATACAGATTTGGCTTTAGAAGCCCATACTTCCCAAAATGAGGACTCCAGTACATGTTGGCCTCATAGCATCTCCCCCATTGTCTTTTCCCATTCCCATACCTGAGTGCTACTGTTTTGACAGTACTGAATATCCTGGCATGTTTCACTCCTGCAACCCAAATACTTGAGATTAATACTCTTTGCATATTTAGGTTCTAAAAGTTACCTGCCAAGTATCTTCTTCATTTTTTTAGTTTTCTTTTGCTCTCTGTTTTTTTTTCTCCTTGTGTCTTTCTGATTCTTTATCAGAGCTGTCTTTTTCAGCGTCTGATTTCCTTTTATTGCATCTTATTAATATTCTGATTTTCCCAGCAAGTCTGGGACAATAAGGATCTTCAAACGGCACCTGATCTTAACAAAGCAGGAAGAAAACAGAAGTGATGAAGACAAATCTGATGGATTGAAGAGATCTTAGTACCAGGATACTGGAAATATAAAGAACTGGTGGAAAATGTTGAAAAAATATACTAAAAATATGACTGAGTGATGATGATGTTTGCCAGAAATTCTTCGAGCCAAGTCAGCTAGTACTGAAATTAATTTTGCTCCAGTGGAAACTGGAATAGACCACTTTCAACCCTACCATAGAAAATTTATTGGAGGTTTGGCGGAAAACCACATATATTGCAATCCTTTCAGTTTGCTGATAATGGATTTAGACCCATCTCCATTATCAATTATGCTGTTTTCAGGTTGAGCTGAGGAGGAAAAGCAGATCCCATGACTGATGCAACAATGAGCAATTTTCAGGTGTCTCCATACTATTGTGGGACTGTCCTTAGCCAAAAGCTCAAAATGATTATCAACCAAGTTCTAGATATTTAAATCTATGTTAAGATTGCTCCCATTGTTATCTATTTCTGACATTACTGTACCTTTTTCTGCAACTAAATATAAAGAATTATATGATTTTCTATAAATGATCTCAACGGCATTTTGTTAAAGAAAGGTTTACACTTAGTTCAGTGTTTAGGTCTCAGCTATATTTTAAACAGACATTCCCATTCCTATTTACAATGCATTCTAATTAAGGCTATTGAAAAACATAATTTAAAACTTCCATAAAATTAAATGAAGTATTTAATTCTGCACCACAAATACTGTATATTCTGCTACTTCCTTGTTTTATGTTCAGTTTTTAGCAGTGATAGCAAAGGCATTTGTCTAAAGCAATGTCACTGTTATTATTATAGCTGTTGCCAATACTTGCATTTGGACAAGCTTTATCCTGTCTTTCATGTACATATGTGTAATGATGTATCATGAAATGTCTCTGATATATGGATATACACCTGTATTGTCTGCTGACAGATGCACTGCACTTAAAATATTCCTTCTCTATCATAAAGGGGCTGATCCCAAAAACTATAAAAACCCCATAAACATTTCTATGGAATTATCTCTGAGAGGCTTCTTTATTTTTATGTTCTGCCTCATACAATGCAGAAGCTTAGATTTCCTTTGCTTTCTTCTGTTTGTATGTAATCTGTCATTGATATTCTGTTGTGAATTAAGGTGTCAGCTATATAACACCAGTCAGAATACAGTGGTGTTAGTAAAAGAAATAAAATGCAAGTTTGCTGTTCAGGGGGCATTATTTCTGAATCAAAGACAGTGAATTCTGAAGGTAAGTTTTGTGTCAAAGTATATAGAGAAACTATAGGTAATTTGGACATGATACAAATGCGGACAAATTGCTGCAGAGACAGTACATAAATAAAATAAGAGGATCACTAATTATTTAAATGATGAAAGATACTTTGATCCATAAAAAAATAAAATGAAGAGAATTGAAATTTTAGCTACTGTGAAATGTCTTTTTTTTACTGATGTCTTTTGAAGGGGTTTCCTTTGTACAATGTGAAGTTATAGTTCAGAGGTATTTTCATTTCATTCCTAAGGCTTCATGTTGCCATTGTGTACGTGCTTCTGCACTAATATTGGAAATATAAGCATTTGGGGAGTGAATAAGTGAAAAGTGTACACCTAAAAGCATGTAACGTAAGAAGTGCTGCCCCCCATGCAATGGAGTCAGTCACCCTGAGAATGCTATAAATTTCATGGCAGTCCTGGTCATCTTTAAATGATGTGTGAAGGTTTATTCAGGCATACTGTCAGGTCTGGTGAGAGAGCAGTGATGAATAATTGCAAGTGAGGCATTCAGGGGCTTCTCATCTCAGCTGTTGTTTGAACAGCATAGCTCCATAATGTTTTGCCACAGGTTAGAACAGAAAGTGTAACAATTGCTCTGCCAGCAAAAAAGATATCCTTGATTATACGGCAATTAATCTGTCCTACATAGTATGATAGGAATAATTTAGATAGAGCTCAATGCAGATCAAAACAAAGAGAGGTTCAGAAAGGTTTTACCTCTTAGGGTTTTTTCTTTTTTTGTGGGGAAAGAGACTTGTGGTCTAGAGGGCGTTTTCATGCTTTTGAGTAATTCACTCTCTACCTACAGTGCTTATGGGCAAGTATTAGCAGAGAAGTGAGGAATTTTGGAGGATATATATAAGTTAACATAAATTGAATAGGGAATTAAATACATGCAGAGGATCCAATTACAGTTTTTGATTCCCTAAATATACCATTGCTGTTGCAGAAATACAGAGGAATTGGCAAGGTTAATTGGTTCAGAGATTGAACAAAAAGTTTCTGCTTGAAATATGAATCTTCAGCTCAGCTGACTGGATGGCCAGAATATAAAGTCATAAATTTTAATTACTCTTGCTCCTATGGAGTTTGTAGAACACATAATCCTAATTTCTTTATGCACCAAAATGTCTAATGATTTCTGTACAAAGAGTGTGCAGAGAATGCACAATCAGACCTGAAATGATTATACACTGTTGGATCTTGCTACTGTTTTCAGTGTTATGAACTGACTGTTGATTTAATTTAACCTGGAAAAATCATGCAGCTGAATTGATTAGCTCTGCAATTTTCTGTACGTATACATTGCATTGTGTTCTTTCTGTTTCTTTCAGCTCTAATACTACTACAGTGCAGTTTTGTCAAGGTTTCTTTGGGATGACTTTTCTTGAGGATCAAGTTAAAAAGCCATGCTAGAAAAAAAGAGGGAAAAAGAAGAGTAACCTAAATTCTGTTCTTTTAACCATTTTTACATGGATATTATACCTACACCATCAAAACATTTTATGCTACTATGACTGCTTTCCTACCCGTGCTATCACTGTTCCCCCTTGGATTGCTTTATCTGGGGACTTTTTGTCATGTATGGAGAAATTCTGTCCAGTTTCTAAGACTAGAACAAGTATTGCAGATAACACACATAATGGAGAGCTGGAGTTAGCAGGCTGTTAGGCTGAGCATCGCCACCCTGCTTAAGGGGCATGATGTGTTTTTGCTGACCAGGTCATCAGTCAGGGGCAGATGGGTCCCTGCCTACCAGCTCTTGGAATGGCCGTGTTGAGTCATCATCTGCAATTCCCTGATTTTTGCTTTGTGATTTTTTTGGCATTTTCACATCTCTTTTTTGCCTCTTGTTCCCTTGGGCTTGTCATGGTGTTGTAGGGGTCAGTCACTCCCAGAGGAGGCCAGCTGGGGGGCTGCCAGGGCAGCCCCAGCCCCAGGGATCAGACACCTCCACAGCTCTCCCTCACAACATAGCAGACTCCTCAGGGGTCAGAGCCAAGGCTGCACAGCAGGGCCACACCAGAACAGGCCTTGGATGACAGAGAGATGAACACTGGAAAGGGAAATTGCAAGGCAAACATTCAGGTCATTGCCAGGTGATGGCTCTGATCTTCCTTCCTTCCACCTGCCCTTGAAATTTGCTTGTGATAGAACCTATTATTGAAACTGGGGACAGTGTAAGAGTCATTAGCTAGAGCCTGATATTGGGGGTCACACCCATGATCTGCAGGACCCTGGCCATCTGCATTAGAGCACACTCACTGCAGTCACCACAGGGGGGATTTTTTTTTTTTTTTTGCATGTCTAATATTGTAAAAGTGGCTTTTGAATATTAATGTACAGCAGGTTTCCCTCTGTATTTTTACGACACCTTTAGAATTTCTTATTTATCTTTTACAATTTTTTTCGGTCAGAAGCATTCGTATCTCAGGCAAAACTAAGTAGCATTCCTTGTTCCTGAGGTTGCCAAGCAATCTCCTTGATACACACCTTTTTTTCAGTTACTTATAACTCAGCCAGACTCTAGCTGTTTGTGATGAATTTTTCCATGCCAATTTCTGCCTCCAGCTGAATCTTTGCATCATAATGTTTCAAGCTTTTCTGAGAATGATGCTAGGAGAAAATAGGTTGTTTTGTCCATATGATTCAGAAGCTTTGCTTTGAAGTATTCAAATATCTTTTATTTGAAGGAAGAGACGAAGAAGAAGCAGAAAGGCTGCAAAATATGAGATATGTCTTTTGCTTTCCAAAAATATGCTGGATCAAAAATTAAGGATAGAAACTCAGATTTTGCAAGATAGAGTCCTGGGAAGGTATATCAGGCTGTGAGGAAAATGGCCGAGGGGGGTGTATGTGAAGCTGGACCCAGGAACAAGGTGGGGCAAAACGTGAGAGATCAGGGAGAAACCTGGAACAAATAGATCTGTTGTCCAAGGGAGTATTTGTATCCAGGCACCTGGGAGAAGCAGAATGTTTAGGCAAGGATACTGGGATATGACCAGCCTCCGGAGTCCTGGGACACTCATTGTGGGACTGGGGTCATGGCAGCTGGGATTGAGCACAAGCAGAACTGTGGGGTTTCATGGCATAATCACTTACTACTTTTCCATAGCGTCCCAGTGTCATTTATTGTGCAGAGGTCATCTCCCTATGCAATCTACACTCTGTTAAATAAAGGAGAGTCTTGTTTGCAGGATGCTAATCTCCCTAATTTATTTTTGCATTTATTTTCTGTAAGCTGGAAATATTCACAAATGCCACACAAACTGTGAAGAATCTTAGAATTCAAATTTACTGCAGTACAAACAAGTTAATGTGACAGAGAGTGAAAACAAGCTCTGCCTCCTAATGTCATCCAGAGCCTGAGGTAACATTAGAACTGGTGTTCAAATGGAAGGTGGTGCTGGAAATCAATCTAAAGGAATTGTAAGATTATGATTAGAATTCATTATGAACAACAAGAAGAAAAAAGAGAAATTTTTTTTCTCTTCACAATTCTCTAATACTTCCTTTGCCTTCTCAGGGATGTTTTCCACTTTCATATTTTATTCTTTTACCTCTTATTTAAATACGGAGACTGACTTAACTAGCTAAGATTTCATCTTTTGTAACAGTACTGTGACCCGTGACCAGAAGGGCAGCTAACAGCACTGACTTAAAGAACTTGACTCTGGCATCTGCCAGGTCTTGAAGGGGCTGATAAGGATGTGTGATGTGTTTGTATTTCTTTAGCAATGAGTTTGCAAGTAGGTATCTGCAGTTCCAACTGAAAACATTTTTTCATCTTTTCTTTCCTCTTCAGTGTGCATTTTTCTTGTCCTTCCATCTAGAAATAACAGAATTTTTTTTCCCCAAATAAAGAATAGTATTTCTCTAAATTTATCCATCAGGAAATTTTCTTTCTAAATACTTTACCTTTACTTTGCAGTAAAAATAAGGGAATAAGGGATACTATTAAAAAGAAAACCCTTGGTAAACAAGTACTCTAAAGCCTCTGTATTCATTACTTGACCATTATTCAACAATCTAATGCTGTCCTGCCATAGTCATTTGACACCTTTCACCATTTAGGCCCTTTTAGACCTTCAAAGAAAAACAGGAAGAAAAGGAATCACACTGAGTTAAATCAATTGATTAGTGCTTTAAAAATTGGGAGGTTTGTTCCTAGCTTTGCCAATTGACAATTTCAATTAATCAAGACAAAAAACCACCTCCTTTTCATTTACTGTGGAGTCTTTGGTTCTGAATGTTTGACTCTATATCCTAAGTGTCTCCCGTGCAACTGAAAGTAATGTGAACTGCAGTTTGAACATTTAAACATCTTATGTAATAATAAATTGCTTTGAAAAATCATGACCTAGTTCACAGTTTGCATTCTGTTCTTCTGTTCTGTGTTTTCTCACTTGTAGGAAAGAAACTAATATTATTTCCCCTAACTCAGATTCATTAATATTGGTAATGACCAGTAGTGAATACTGTGATTATTCAGAGTCAATTGTAATTTTGTGCAGCAGGTGAGATGGATCAGTGGGCTTTGTCTTTTTCTCAGAGAATGCATCCTTTTTTGAATAACAGTCATAAGCACCACCTTTCTTGATCATCCTGGCAGGCAAGTGACACATTAAATTGGTCTACAGCAGGTCTTTTATTTGGTGGATTTGCAGATACCCAAACATTTTTCAGTAGAAACAGAGATATGTATGGACTGAACCAAAGCCTTTTGGCAAGAGAAACTCTCTCTTTGCTTACCCTTCATGAACTCATTAAAAAATAGTTTACAGTCTTGCAGAGGTCTCTAGTCCACAGGTTAAAACAATTTTATAGACACTGAACTTTCTGACTCAGCTCTCTGCAGACATGAGGTTTCCAGTGCTGTTTTCTGCATTGTACAAGTACTGGACACAAAAAGGAGATTTCTATGAAGAGTTCTTTCTCCTGGACATTCAACCTGCTTAAATATCTTCACCTTTAAACCACATTTTCAGTAAAATGGATTGCTTCTATGTTCCTTTAGTGCATCTAGTTATGCATTAGAAACAGAAACATGTAAAATGAATGGCAGGAATTCTACACAGTATAAAAAATCAACAGGATGAATATCTCTTGATATATATATATAGTAGTGGAACAGCATTCATTCAAATATGGTCCCCAGTGACTGTCTTCCTGACTACACATATCAAAAGACGGACTACTAGGAAGAGATCTTAATACTATAATTATTGAAATGGCAGGCCCATTTGGGCATCAGCTGCAATCTACCTGGAAACCACAAATGTGCTTTAAATAATGTTAGAAGGGAAACAAAGGAATAAATGAGCTATTGGTGCTGGTAATTTGAGAAAGGATTAAAAGGCTAGTTAAACAGCTCTTTTTTGCAGTCTCATTTTAAATTATTCATTGTGCTGGACATGTAGAAAGAATGACAAAGCACAGGGGATATGGTTTAATTAGCCCAAAACTTTATTAACTTAATTCATCTGGGAGTTATCTGGCAGTACTTGTGCAGTATAGGTTATCGCACCCTTTTCACTCTTTATGACCTGCCTAAAGGGGGTTGTTTTCAGCCTCATCGCTGTTCACACCCACTGGTGCTGGCTCATTGCAATGGCAAGCTAGTTAAGTGGCCTCTTAGTCCATGTGCTTTGCTTTTGTCGATCATCTCTCTTATCATGTTGTCTGCTGCAGCCTTAAAAATTTAATTTCAGACTATTACGCTCTCAAGAAAGGCACAGGATTTACTTTATAATATGGCAATTGTCTCAGTGTTACGCTAAACTGTTCCAAAGTGTCAGCCTCACAAGTTGCACAAAAGGCAGTGCATCGGACTGTCATCAGGTGTCAGGTAGAAGAAATGGAAAGAACAGTCTCCTGACCTCAGCTGGAACTGTTCACCAAAGCTTTTTATCTGTATCCAGTCACACTTCCACACCTACCCTTACAATAAGTCCCAGCTGTCTGAAGAGGATGCAGATAATAAAATTACTCACTCTGTTCTGTTTCCTAATGGTGTGGAGAGCACACAGGTTCATACATGCCATGTGCACACCAGTTTCTCTGCCGTACAGAGTGCAGCTTTGCCTTAGTCCTAAACCAGACTGCACAAACAGTACTGTAAGACAGTTCAGAACTAGAATTAACCATAAGGAATGAGGTGCCCATTTGCAGGCTCTTTCAGCAAAATATAATCCCTGAATGCTTCAGCCAGCATAAAAACTTGAATGGAAATCTCTTGTAGTATTGTGCCTACCTTCCCTGGTTTGTATTTTATATCTCAAAGTCAAAAGACCACAGCACACTGGTACTTTAAGTCTCCAAAACTCCACATGTCCAGTCCTTGCCAAGGTGGTTACTTTTTCTCTGTGGTAAACAGTCCACAAATGCCACCTGGAATGTGTTTGAGTGCAGTGAAAACACATTGCTATTCTGGCATACCTAAGCTAACCAGGGACAACAGATGTTCTTTAAAGAGTACTAGGATAATTCTTTTGACTTCACTAATTAACTGGCAATTTAAAATGATTCTGTTTTCCATTTCCATTTCACTGTGCTCATATGCATTTCTGATTGAACCTTTGCTCCACTTGAGATTTTCTTCCTAAGCAAGTAATTTGAAGAATCTTAGCCTAACATCCTTTAACAAGTTTCCTCCTGAAGTTCTGACACAGAATTGTGAAGATTTCTACTGCACACAACAAAACTCCTCTGAATAGTCAATGCTGTCCTGAAGGAGGGTTGGGGAGATGGAAATCAGTCAAAGTGCAGGCAACATTAAAGCATTAGGCAGCCCAGAATTTTTTTTTAGTTTTATTCTTAGGTAATATGCCTCAGATTTCCTTCCAACTCGTTGAACTGAAACTCATGAACAAACCTGTTAAATATCAGGGAATACAAACATTCAGCTTGCCACTCTGTCTGCTGTCAGGGAGCTAACCATAAGTTGTTTGGATTTCCTCCAAACAAATATTTGCAATGTATGTGTTATTCTGAGCATGTAATGGAACACTTGAAATGCTTGGTACTTTATGTTTAAACTCCATGCTTTTTGCTTGACTGTTATGGATTTACCATGATTATTAAGAGTGTTGTTTTTACTCAGTGTGAAGCAAGAAAAAAAGGGTAAACTGAAGAAATGGCTTCTAACATAATATTTTATGAATTCATAGATTTTCACTAAGTATAAGAGAATAGAATAGACTATTTCAGTTGGAAGGGACCTACAATCATCCAACTGCCAGATTAATTCAGGGCTGACCAAAAATTCAAGCATGTTGTTAAGGGTGTTGTCCAAATGTCTCTTAAACACTGACAGGCTTGGGATATCGACCACCTCTCTAAGAAGCCTGTTGCAGAGTTTGACCACCATCTTGGTAAAAAAATGCTTCCTGCCATTCAGAATAAGTCTATCCTGGCACAGCTTTGGATCACCCCCATGGGTCCTGTCACTGCACACCAGGGAGAAGAGCTCAGCACTGCTTGTCCCATGTCCTCACCTCAAGAGGCTGTAGAGAGCAGTGAGGTCATCCCTTAGCTTCCCTTTCTCCAAACTAGACAACCCCAAATTTCTTAGCCATTCCTTACAAGACATTCCTTCCAGCCCTTGAACCAGCTTTGTTGTTCTTGTCTGGAAACATTCAAGGATTTTTCTTAAATTTTGGGGCCCAGAACTTCACAGAGCACTCAAGGTGAGGCTGCACCAACACTGAGTAAACCAAAAGTGGGATGATCCTCTCATTTAACTGGCTGGTGATGCTGTGTTTGATGCACCCCAGGATGGGATTTTCCCTCTGGGCTGCCTGGGCACACACTGCTGACTCCTACTGAGTCTGCTGTCAGCCAGCACCCTCAGATCCCTCCAGCTGTTCCTCTGCCCGGCATTACTCTGTCTTAGGTGCAGGATCCAGCATTTTGTCTTGTTAAGTTTCATCCCATTAATCATTGCCCAGTGGTTCAAACTATCTAAATCCCTCTGTATTGCCTCTTGTCCCTCAAAAAAGTCAACAGCACCTCCAAGTTTGATATTATCAGGTACATGAAAGAAAAATCTTAGGACATAAAAGTATCTGGCAGTAAAAATTTGAAGAATTTAGCCTTGTAACTTTAATAGAACATAAAAAAAGAGGTGTAGGTTGCTTTTGGTATTTTTTTCTCCTAATCAGAAGACTATTAGCAATCGAAAGTATTTGAAGATACTAGGATAATTGCAGGTAACATCTTAATATTAGAGATTCCATTAAAGTTCTTGGTTCTAACCATGGCAAAAAGCAGCTTGTATCAAATGCAATATTACTGCTCAATAGACTCTCTCAAGGTACTTTCAAATGTCAAAAAGCAAAAGAAAGCATTGTCTCTATACGATGCATTATAGGAGTTAGCTTCTAACAAATGAGTACTTCAATGAGAAGTTAAGAGAATTTAGGGATTTTAGACATTTTCTTTCTGTGGAATAAAAGAATCAATCATCAGTGATGCATAACTGAATGTTGCACATCTGGGCAATGGAGCCCTGGAAGGGATTGCCTGAGTTTTTCCTACAACATGTGTACAATTCCATGAAATCTAAATTAGTGTCTGGCTACCTTGTTCTGAAATACTGAACACAGCTGAGATGAGGAAGCTGCAAACTGATGAATACAAAGTAGGAGCAATATTTTACCACCTAGTGAGCCTTAAGCTGTTGCCTTTAGGCATTTCAGTATAGTGTGTTTATGCAGCCTTTTTGAAAACCACCACGTCTGACTTACAGCTCACATGGACAACAAGTCTATCAAATCCGGTTTAAAAATGTATTTGTTCTAAGGTTCAAAAAGACTATGCAATGTTGAAAATCCCCAAACATCTCGTGGCTGCATAATGCAAGTGAGGATATGGGATGTCCATGGCAGTCTCTTTGTCTAGAGCAGCAGTGCCTGATGAAAGTCCTGTTTATGAAATCCTCAGTGCACAGAAACTAGAAAACCAGGTACTTGAATATATCAGGCAGAAGAATTTTGATATAGAAATCTGTGACTGACAGACACACCCAAGAAGATATCTTACTTCAAGGACTGGAAGGAAAAAAAAGGGTGAAATAAAAGGGAAGGTTTAGCACCTAGTATGCATGAGTAGACTAGCGCAAATAATAGATATTTTGGTTCAGTGGCCTTTCAGAAATGTATATACGTAAAATTTCTTGAGGTCTACTGAACATACTCAATCCTTGTTTTCTCTTTAAAATGCACTTATATATTTCTGTTTGACAAAACTAAAATGAGATTTTTTTTTCCCCACTTCTAATCCCTCTATTTTCTGCCTGAGACTATTAATCAAATAAAATCAACAATAGTTTAATTGCTCCAAAGCTATGTCTTCATAATATTTTTTCTTCAGAGTACACTTTGAACAGCTTTGCTTATGAATATTGTGTGCATAGGCAAACAATGGATATTTAAACCATCGCTTTTATAAATAAGTATAAGAAAACACCAACAAAACCTACGGATCCTGCAAAGGTAAGCAATATATATTCAAACCATACACATGCTAAAGTGTGCTCCATATTTAATAATTCTCTAGCATGTGTGAAAGTCCATAAACTAGGACAGAACTTTCCAATGAATCAGTGGTGCTTGGTTTTGGAAAAATGCTGGTGCAGACTAAGGAGGAATTACAAAGAAGTGAGATATTTTGTAATAGTTGTTACTGTATGGACTGTAGGGAAGCAGATATAACACAAAATTTAGGTTTTGTAAGTGATTGCTGCAAAATTAGTGTTTTGCCTTTTTTTTTTTTTTTTTTTAGCATAGAATACCCAAGGTATTAAGTAACAATAAAAGCTGTTATTTATATTGGCCAGTAAAACTGTGCATATTTGTAGCACCTACGGAATTTTAACATATCTCTGCCTTACTTTAACAAAAAGTCAGTGCTACCTGCCACATCTGTCAACATATTATTAAACAAAGGCTTACTTGAACAGAAATGCTGGGCCATAGAAAAAGCAGACTAGTATAGCTACTCATGTAGTAAAGTGTACAGAGTCTGCTGTCTGCAAAAAATACATGTTGAAATTATTAACTGAAAAATGAATCAATGGTGGAAGCCATTACGGCAAAAATATAGAGTACTTGAAGTTATCACAATTCAGTCTAAAGTTGTCTGGAATACTCAATGGTCTTAGAGGTCTTTTCCAACCTTAACAATTCTATCTAAGATCTGGAGAGAAAGGACATGCTTGCATAGAGTGAAAAAAATCCTCTGAAAAGCTATTTTGTGCAAAGTATGTTCCTCTACGCTGGTGACTCACAAACTGACAACACTGATATGAAAAACAAACAGGTTCAAAAGGATTGTTTGGAAGGGACCTTTGGTGTGTAGCTGTCCTCTCATGCAAACACCTTCTCAAAGCAGTGCCAGTTTCAGTGGGGGATGAGGCTGTTCAGGACCTTGTCCAGCTAAGTCTTTAATGGAGCACACAACCTTGTGTCATCTTGTTCCAAATAGGACAGGAATCTCCCAAGGATGAGAAAAGGAAGTTACCCAAAATGACATGAGACAAAGTAGAATAATGAAATTCCCTTCTTACTCTGAGCATGAGTCAGCTAACTGAAGTGATCTGGTTTCTTTTTTGAGAAGAAAAGCGTATCAGAAAAAGCTCTGAGATGGCACATAAGCAAATATGTCCCAGCAGGAATGCTTCTGGGCACTGGGATGTCTTAAGCTTAATAACACTGCTTGCAGAGCACTAAGAGGACCTCCCTCCAGGTATTTCATGGAACAGGAGACACTTCCCCAGCTTTATTAACAGTATAGTAGCTCATGAAAACTGCATGGGATACTTTGGATTTATTAATCTGTAATTCTGTGTCATGACAGATCTTCACTGTAGTTGCAGCTGTTAATTTGACATTGAGATCCCTTCCTGGCTAATTTAGTTTGTCTGTGATAGGGTTTTTGTATCACTAGTAATTAGAAAAACTGTAGCAGTTATATTTTATTTCATATATCTATTCAAGATTTAGTGCTTTGGTAGATATACAGATGGACTAGAGCTTTTATTCTTTCCTAATTTGCATAAATAATTGTCCTTTTTGACTTTACTGGTACCAATCCCCTAGCCTCACTTTGTGACTTATTTGTCTCCTACCATTCACATTCAAGGTAAGAAGAATAATTAGAAAATTTAAATGAGGAACAAGACTGTACAAAGCTCTCAATTGCTAAAAATCCAGCAGTAAACTGGGATATTCACATGGCACCTAAACATGTATAGATATAAGAAAAGAGGTAGAATCCTAAAATCCCTTAAAAAAGGATGGATGGAGGTAGATGCGTTATGGAAAGTGAGTCAGAGCTTGTAAGGGAACTATTAGAGGTTATTATTTACTCAGTGTTAGAGTGTCTTCAAAAGGGAGTACTTGGCACACTTTTCCTGAGATGAATGATACATTATCATTTCCTCCATTAATATACACTGTCAGTTCCTTCGTTAGTATTAATTTGTTCCTATGCTTTTAACTGTACCAATATTTACTAAGGTCTTTTATCTTCCCAGTTCTCTTCACTGGATTGTATTCTCAGTATCATCATCTGTGATATCAGAGTAGCTCAAAGAGTAAGTGTACTTCTGGCTTTAAACATTATTCATTAATTTTGTATGTGATTGTCTTTGCTTTTTATTTAATGGCAAGCTGAACCCTTTGCGTATCCTTCCTGATTAGTACAGAGTAAATGGCAAAGATAAGTGACAGCATTTGACTTTGCCTATTGAAACAGTGACATAGGGTAAGACACAGAAATGGATAAACAGCTGTTTGAAATTAGACGCTGTGCATGTGAAAATGGAGATGTGTCAGCTAGGGAATAGAGCATGGTCAGGACTCAGACCTCTGCTATCTTTAATAGGACCAACTTGCTTGTGGGAGGAAACTGGAGGAATATTAAGTGGCTCATGCAATAAATAAAAGCTTTTGGGTAACTACTTTGAAAAATGAATGCTTTCTGGCAAAAGAGAGTATGCCTCAGTTGCATAATACTGCTATGTCCAGCAGGTTCAAAGCAATACAATAAGGGCAGCAGTGGTATTGTACCAGGGAGAGAAGATAAATGAAGTATTGATTTCAGAACCAGCAGAATGCCACAAAAGGGACATACAATATTTTCATGGGGCCAGATCCTCACTTGCTGTAGTATGGTATTGCTCCGTTGAAGTCAAACTGATTTATGCCAGCTGTAGTTCTGGTCAGGTATATTTATAACAGGGAGGCATAAATAAAAGTTGTGCTCAGAGTGTTTGATAGGAGTTGGTTTCCTAAAAGAGAATGATGAATACACAGGCATTACAGTTTATCTGTTCTTTCAGCTTACTGCAGTGCTCATTTTCGTATAATTTCTGGCCTGTTTTTAGCCTTTCTGAATAACTCTTTTTCTTGCATCCTGGAGTCCTCTCTGGTCCTGATGTTCTCCAGCTGAAGAACTGATTTTCCTGCAGAGACATAAAGGCATTTGCTAACCTGTCCTTTGTAAGCTGTCCTGATTAATGCCATTAAAAAATTTCATTCTTCTTTTTGGGGTTCCTTCGTGCCGGGCAAAAGGTGCCATCAAAAGGAGCATGGCCAGTGTTGATACATCTATGTATCTTGTATGGATAAGATGTATCAGTCTTGTCTGCATGCTAAGAAGGAGATGGATTTTGGAAATAAATCACTTCATTCTAGTGGTTTCAAGATGGCTCTGCTGCGAATGCCAGCAGTGTGCTAACAGAACATCCCACCACTCATTGCTGCCTCACCGAGACAGAGTACTGTGGGATGCCCGTCAGAAAGCTACATATTTGTACCTCAGAAAAAGTCCATGCATGGTTTGGTCTGTGTGGAGTGTTTCATGCTTGCAGTGTATGGGTTAGCTGAGACAGCCTAGACTGCCTGACAGTTTTTGGTCCGTGTGACTTAAACAAGAACAGAGACAACAGTCTTGAATATGTCTCTTTGAAATATTTGTATTAATTTTTCTCCAAGACAATTTTGGACCATCACTTTGAGGTTTCGTTTTATTTTTGTAAGTGACACATAATGTACATTTCCATGTAATTTCATTCTGACTGGTCTTGATTTTCTCCTGATTTACTCATTGTAAGTGAGATGAAAATTAAACATCAGCTTATTGAGGATTAAAATTATTTTTCTCACTGTTCAAAAGATTTAGGCATGCTGTATAGAATTCTCCTGGTCATATATGTTTAATAATCTTGGGTAGTTGTTGAATTAAGTAAAAAAAACCCAAAACATTTCAAGTAGATAGGGTTGCTTTAAAGTTAAATACTGAAAATCCATGATTTTTGATTTGTTAGAACAATTTGTGTTTAACTAATTTGGGTTTAACTACATATCAACTTCAATAACACATGCTTCTTTGTTAACGTGTTTTACTCAATCTCTCGACTGAATACTATTCACAATAGTCTTCAAATCAGAGCAGATCAAAGGATAAAAATCATGAGCCTTTTTATCTATGTATTTGTAAAAAATCTGTCCCCTTAGTGGACTGTAATGTATGATATAAAGAACCAACAGAGGAATCTACCTAGCCCAAACATAAAGATTCTATTACTGTGTAAAACAGACTCATAAATCCAAAAGCCTATATTGATTGGTTAGCAAACTTTCCCCCATAAAAACTGAAAGTCTTTTCAGGTGTTTATATTCCATATAGGTATGTGTTAGTTATAAGATCCACTAGGGCATACTGCGAAGAAAAGACAAAAAAAGCTCTGTCCACTATTTTAAGGGACAAAAAGTCTCAACTCCATAGCTGAATTCAGAACAATATTTTATGATGAACAAGCAGTTACTTGGGATGGGAAACAAACACTTGGGCAAAACATTTTTTCTTTTATTTTCCTTCCTATTTTGCACATTCAATGGGAATTTGGCCAGCTGTATTTCCTGATTCTTTTTCTGCTTAACCAGATAAGTGTGTGTGTAGGGCTTCCTTTGCTTTTTTTTAAAAGTGCAAAATATTTACATTCTCATCGGTTTGTTTTCATTTTGCTTAGAGTATCATTAAACAAGTTTTGTGGTGCAAGAAGACTGAACCGCATAAAAGACAAAATTTTCCAGTGTTTCTCTAATTCTCTGAACTATGGAAGAAGGCTCCATACTCACTTGGGCATGATACATATTTCCCCGGGGAAAATAGAAATGTGGATAAGTATATATATAGCAAAGCTCAGACTGTGATTATGCACATGAAATCCCACCTTTAAGGAGAGGGTAGGAAAAATAACCTCGTTGTAGCCATTTACTCCAAATGGTATTGATTCATTTACTGCAGGAGGAGAAATCCCTCTTTCAGGATGAACGAGTTTAATGGTAGAAGCTGTGAATTTCCACAAAACTGAGGTGACCATGAGGAAGCAAAAAATTGGCTCAGCTGCTTCTTGTCTAAATCTGTATCTGGCTCTTTGCCATAATTTACCACTGACAAAACAAAATCTGTTAACATGAATCCTGAACCTTGTTGAAAAGTCAGTGACAATAGATGTCCCTTTTATAATGGAAATCTTAAAAGCAAGCAAATCACCTTTCAAAGAAGGAAAGGTGATTTTTTCATCTAGTTATTTAAAAAAAACTCAAACGTGCATATGTATGTGGAATAAAGAAATGAATTTGTGGGGTAGTGTGCTCAGGGTTTTTAAATTTTTTTCCTATTAGAAAAATAGGTCTGTTTTTAAGAAACACATCTCAGTACCATGAAAGAGCCAGAAAATTTCAGCTTACTGCTTTTAATCATGTTGATAACTTTCTCAACTGAAAATTATTCCAGGTAATACTTTTATTTATTGATTTCCTATACAGCTATGATTAAGCATTGCAGAATACAGGTACTTATAATGTGACCTGAAGGAGGCAGTTACAGTAATAAAAAGTTAAACAGCTTGGTATTTTATTAATATTTATAACTCATATGGTATCAAAGATATCCATAAAGTTATACAAATACATGGAAGGATCTGTAGAACATAAAAAAATTAATTAAAAAACACACAACAGTATAAATGAACAAGTATATAGGCAGAGCTGAGAGAGAAGGTGCTGTAATACTAGTTGATGGATGTGACAGGAATCCTCAAACGAGAAAGCCTTCGTGGCCTATGCGCATCCAATCTATCATTTTCTAGGCAGTACTGGGAGGTCAGCCCCTACCTTCACTGACCTAGGATATCATCTGCTGTCATTGATCAGTTACATTTTCAGACAAGCATTTTTTTGCTTCTTCCTAGTTTACTTGTCATGTGAAAGAACTCCTTATAAATATAGGTAAAATAGTTCTCTTATAAATGTCTCTTTAAATGTTATCTGGCAATGATGTTCAGGCAAACATTGTAAAAAAAAATGTTCATTCTTCTGTGCTGGGACTTTTGCTTACAATGTTGGCAGCAGATGTCTTGGCTTTTTGGTGTCTATTGGCTTTTTTTCTTTAAAACTTGTAGAAGATGATAAGCTTCTGAAGATAGGCACTACAGTTCTGTTACGTGTTAGCCCAGGAATTTTGTCCATATCTAGTATCTGGTGAAAAGAAAATTAAAAAATAAAATTAAAAAAACCCAAAGCAGTGAGTTTTGAGGATGAAATAGAATTAAAAAAAAAAAAGAAAAAAAAAAAAAGAGAGGGATAAAAAAGAAGGCAGAAAGATGTAGCAGAGATAAATTTGTGGGCTATTTGGAGTCACGTTATCCAGAAGAGGAGACAGAGGATGTAGAAGTAGTGAAGTAAGATAGTCATTGTAAGAGAAAGGGTCAACAACGTTGTGATCCAAAAGACTGTGTGTTTAGCTCACTTAAGCTGTACTGAGGAAAGAATATTTTGGTACCAGAGAGTTGCAAGGTACTGAGTTACCCCTGAGACCTTTGTATTATATATGCCCCTTTAAGTCACCATTTCTAAGAAGCCATCGACAGGTAATCCCAGTGCGTGGCATTCCTTCCAAGGTGGCTCTGAATGTGCAAATTCCTGTGTTTGTGTTCTTGGGCCGTTGTCAGCGATGTGAGGAACATGGGATGATGAGAGCAGGCAGTTGTGGAGCTCAGATCATAGATAATGAGGTCTTCAGCAAATGAAAAATTTGAAGTAAACTTCTGCTTGTCTATGATGAATAATGTGATCTATTCTAATAGAAAATCTATGATATGTAATCCTTATGAAAAAAACCCCTTACTCCTGTATTACTGAGAGTCCAACTAGCTATTATGTATTTGTAAAATGGCTTGAGAAGTCAAGAAATACATTGGTGAGTCTTCAGAACAGAAAATATTGCAGGAAAAGGACTGAAAGAGGACAAATATTATTTCTTGAGTATGTTCCTGCCTGAAGTTTGCATCTGGCATGCTTAAGGCACTACTCCCTGAGAGAGACTGCAGAAGTCCTGTGCTGGTTCTGCCCCTGTCAGAAATTTGCCTTCTTCAGTGACAATTACACGAAAAGCTCATCTATTCTGCTATGTGATCTTGCTGTGCTGTTGTAGCTTTTGGGAAAGGTTGTGGCACAGTGTGAATCCTGGCCAATACTTTGAATTGAGGTTAGGCTAGACAAGACTAGAATGGCAACAATTCCAGTATTTGTATCCATTCAGTTGCGTCACTAGTCTGTCACTGACTCTCTCAAAGAGAGTCCAGAAGCATGAGACGATAGAAACTGCTTCACTGTTTCTGCAATTTACTATAGGAAAACACACTTATTCATGTGTCTGTCTAAAATTTAGAAAGCATATGTATTTCTCTATAAGCACAGCTTGGAGTAATATGAGAAATTTTGTCATTTAGCTTGCATATTTCTCTCTAATTATTTCTTGTTGATCTGCCAGTACTCTGGGGTTTGTTTCTATTGCTCTGGAGTCTGCAGCCTTCTGTCATCCTCTATAAACACAACTTCAGTGCATCATAAAAAAACATCTCATTGAGGTTTAAATGGCTGGCAATCATTTACCTATATCTTTGCAGCCTTACTCTCCACGGCTTCTTCTTCGTCATATTGATTTTGTATTGCAGCCACCCATTGGCCTTGAGTGGGATAAATGATTGTGTATTGTTTACATTGCAGTAAAGCCTCACGGCAATGACAATTCAGTCAGAGAACTGGGCTGTCCAGCTGGATGGATAAGCCCTGAAAGAACAGTCTGCCAGAAAAACAACAGTCAGAAGAGGTAAATAGGATGAACTGTCCTACACAAACAAATTGCAGAATAAAGTCCCATTGGTTTTATTATAATAAAGATAAAATCGGTGCTGACATAGTGAGGTGGTGAGAGGTTAAGAAAATAATGATTTTAATGAACTTTAGGGGAGAAAATAAGCTAGATTTTACCTTTACTTCATTAAAGGAGCACAGAACTACAAAGGGTTGGCTGTATCACAGAGTCTTGTTCCTGTCAATGTCTTCCTGTTGCCCTGGTCAAGTCAGCCTTGGTACAGTAACCCCTTTGACTGTGTGAGGTACCTTTTTTTCACAGAATTACAGAATCAACTGTGTTGGAAAAGACCTCTGAGATCACCGAGTCCAACCTATGACCACCTTAAATTAGACCATGGCACTAAGTACCACATTCAGTGTCTTTTTAAATACCTCCAGGGATGGTGATTCCACCACCTTCCTGGGCAGCCCATTCCAATGCCCAATCACTCTTTCTATAAAGAACTTCTTCATAATGTCTAACCTAGACCTCCCCTGGTGTAGCTTAAGACTGTGTCCTCCTGTCCTATTGCTTGTAATCTGGGTGAAGAGACCAACCTTCACCTGCTACAACCTTCTTTCAGGTAGTTATAGAGAGTGATAAGGTTTTCCCTGAGCCTCCTCTTCTCCAGGCTAAACAAACCCATCTCTGTTACCCACCCCTCAGAGGACTTGTGCTCCAGACCCTTCATCAGCCTCATTATTCTTCTCTGGACCCACTCCAGCACCTCAATATCCTTCCTAAACTGAGTGGCCCAGAACTGGACACAGTACTTGAGGTGCAACCTAAACAGTGCCGAGTACAGGGGAAGAATCACTTCCCTGGTCCTGCTGGCCACACTATTCCTGATATAGGCAGGATGCTATTAGCCTTCTTGGCCACCTGGGCACACGCTGGCTCATATTCAGCTTCCAGTTGATCAGTTCCCCCAGGTCCCTTTCTGCCTGGTCACTCTCCAGCCATACTATCCCCAGCCTGTAGTGCTGTATGGAGCTGTTGTGGCCAAAGTGCAGGACCTGGCACTTGGTCTTGTTGAACTCCATGTCATTGGATTTGGCCCATCTATCTTGTGTTTTGGTAAGTAAACATGAAATTCACTGGAGAAGACTAAATATAATTCTTTCTCTGTAGGAAAAAAAATATCTCTATGGAAGTCCTTCATGTGTAGTTTGGTGCCTTCTAGGTTGCATCATTACATTGTGACATGACTTTGAAGATTACTCCAAAACCAAATGTGCACCTCACAGCTGCCCATGTCCGCAGGGATTTAGAACACAAGCAACATGTTATACTCTGCTGCTCTGTGGCTTCTCTGCTTTCCTTTTTACATCAAGTTTATCAGCAAGGAGAAAATGTCTCTTTGATTTAGGTCTTGGTTATCTGAGAAGTCACCTTTTCTTCTCCGTGCAATACTACGGCCATCAAGTCTGCCAAGGGAGCAATCTTGGGATTGAACTCTCTCAAAGCCATCTGAATGTGCATCTGGCTTTCACCTACATAACTTGTTTCCTCGGTTGATCAAGATTATTTCACATCACATCAATGTAGGTGAAAGCCAAGGGCTGTACTCAGATTCTGCTGCCACAAATAGTGTTGCTGTGTGGATATGTATGTGCTCACCAATAGAGAAATGCATGTATATATATGTATTATAATGCCCCAGTTCAAGGCACAGCCAAAGGACATGCTTGCAATCTCAGCTGAGCAGGATGAACAAACTGTCAGCCTGGTCCATGACAACTTTTATTTTTGCCCTCTACAGCTCTCAGTGAACACGAGCAACAGCTACTGGACGGAATCAGGCTACAGAATTAATTGAATCATAGAATCATTTAGGTTGGAAAAAACCCTCTAAGATCATTGAGTCCAACTGTTATCCTGGCGCTCTCAAGTCCAACACTAAACCATGTCCCTAGGTGCCATATCTGTATGTCTTTCTAATAGCTCCAGCAACCATAACTCAACTAGTTCCCTGGGCAGCTTGTTCCAATACTTGACAACCACTATGGTGAAAATTTTTTCTGAATATTTAATCTAACACCTTCCCCCTACTGTTGCAACTTGAGGCTATTTTTTTTTTTTTTATTATCACTTTTTACTTGGAAAAAGAAATTGACACTCACCTTGCTACACTCCCCTGTCAGGTACTTGTAGAGAATGACCATGTCCTCCCTAAGCCTACTTTTTACCAGGTTATACATCCCCAGCTCCCTCAGTTGCTCCTCATAAAGCTTGTTCTCCAAACACTTCACTAGCTTTGTTGCCCTTCTCTGGATGTGCTCCAGCACCTCAATGTCCTTCTTCTAGTGAGAGGTCCAAAACTGAACACAGAATTTGAGGTGTGGCCGCACCAGTGCCAAGGACAGGGGGACAATCGCTCCTTTAGTCCTGCCCACTTCACACTCAGACTTCAGACAGTTGAAAGAAGCTGTGTGCCACAGAAACTGGCTCTGCTTGTGTGAGGGTTCTCGCCCTTGGAAGTTAATGGCAATGTTAATGGAAACTGTATTTGAACAGTTTCTTGAGGAGTCTTTCCCAATGACCAGAACTACAAGAAGGAAATTTCATCCTGGTGGATCAACCATTTTTTTCAAGCCACTTTGTGGATGGAAAAGGTGGCCCTAAAATGTGCTCTGGAACTGCACTTTGCAAGGACAACCTGCAGTGCTTAATTTTTCAAGTTTTTTTTTCTTTCTTCATGTGTCTCTAGTCTTTATCAAGCTGCCCTCATGCTTGTGGCTGAATCATCTGAGGTGTAGTTATGAGGCACAGCCCTCACTTAATGTTACACTTCATTTTCCCATCAGTTTTTGTTAGATTCCAAACTTAAAGACTACCAGCTGGGGAATCTCAATTTGCCATTTACTTTGGATGTGTCCTACATAGTTTAGCTGATAAAGTGCCCAAAATTACCCTGGAGAACACACCTAACAAGGAAACAATAGCTTAGAGGCTGCTAGTGATAGCAAACTTGCTGCTTTTTGAATGTTAGTTGCTACTAACATGATACTGATATATGCCTACATTTTTGGAGGGTAGGAGTTAGTAAGTGAACTTTTGACTCTGTAAGCACAACTACGTATGCATTCAACACTGTTATTTTCTAGTCCAGCTGGACTAATTTTTTGTTTTAAATTGTCAGATTTTCTTATTAATTAAATCTGAGCAATTTTTTCCAATGCGAGGATTTCTGCATCTCATGTTCTGCAATTTACCTGAACACCATGCCTTTATGGAAAATCAGTCATCATGTTCAGACTGCTTTTCTGTAACTGCCATTCCAAAGACATGTTAATTTCCCCAGCTATTTGAAGTTTAAAAAATAATTTAGTTATTGAAAAATAACGGATGTAGAAAAACACGTACATGGTTTCTGTATGTTCTTAAATCTGAAAAGCCTAGAGCTGCTCTGATTTCAAGCTCATGAGTCATCTAAGCTCAAGCTGTAGAAATTCCAGGGGGCATGTTGTTAAATAATTCATAAGTGATGTCATTTTACTGTGTATCTCATTAGCAAATTGCTGCAGGAAAGAATTAGGAAAAAGAACCTAAAGCAATCCTGGTCCTATCTCTCTACTGATTTTTTTCCCCCTAGATTTGTCATATCTAAAGAATTAATTTATCAGTGATAACAAAACGAGCTCGTGTTAAATTACAGCATGACAATCACTCTGTCAAGTGATGAGAAGAATTATGATAATCCTTTCTGTTTCAAGCCCCATACCCGAGTATGTCTTGCATGTTCTCCTTTTGCGGAGTGTAGGTATGTGTGTATGAACCATGTGTATCCACTTAATTTAAAATTATATATGCATAGAGAGACTGGGAGAGATTTCTTTTGCAAGAAACTATATCATGTGCCTTTCAAAAAAAACAAAAACAAATTCTTGGTCTCAAAGTTATTTAAGTCGTTTTATTAGTTCTAGCACTGTGTAATACTCAAGTAAACAATCAGGTTATGCAAATAATAATCTTCTTTTATCTAGAGGTCTGCATCTGTAATTAAGAATGTCAGTCACCTTATCTTGTAAACAGTCTGTTCTTAGTACACAAATACAGGATCTGGTGCAGATGTGTCTGTGTATGCCAGAGCACCAATATATCATTTTTGCTACATCTAAAGTCTGCAATTTCATGCTTAGCACTTGGCATTGTAACCATGGTTATTTCCAGTTAAATGCCGAATACAGAGGCTTCAGCAGATGGGTTTTTTACTTGGACCACTGGCAATCAAAACA
>VWZG01011239.1:110370-124844 GCA_013396735.1 Grallaria varia | reverse complement strand
CCCCCCCCCCGCCCCGAAAACCAAGAAAATGCAGATTAAACAGATTGTTTCTGATTTCCTATTCCCAAACTTCCTAGGTATTAGTACTTCATAAAACAGTGTTTCAGCTCTTTCCACATGATTAAATTTAGGTTATCTCAGTGCAGCAGGATAATTTTAAGCAGATCTGCAAGAATTTAACATTGTTATCTGCTTTTAAATTTTTAATACACCTAACTGTTGTTTTCCTTTAAAAACAAAAAAAAAAGTAAGAGAATTCTTTAGTTGGGTCTTCATATTTGAATTGTGTTATTGCTTGCTTTGGCAACAGAAAAGGGAAGTTTTACTGGAAAGATTGATGGCGTACAGAAATTAAGTCCCCCATGGGTTTTAAAATTTTCTGGAGAGCTGAAAAATTCAATTAAAACTTCTTGATACCATTTGTTTATACAATATATATGACAGTATCAAAGCCTTGGATCTGATCTTTCTAGTATAAGCTTTAAGCTTGCATAAATGGTTATTTAATATATTTTCTTCATAAATTTGTCTGATTTGTTGACTTGGTTTGTGTGTTACTCCAGGGAGGAATAGGAAGTCAGCACATGAACTCCACATTTTGAAGTATCAGTCCAGGGACTATAACTGATTCTATGTGGTCCCAATGAAACTAAAGCTGAGCTTCAGGTACTCCCCTCATATGTACACAGATATCTGTCCCTTTCCAAATATCTGTCTCACTCTGATTTCTACAACATCAAAAAGGAGAGGTAACAAGGAACCTGTCATGAGCTGCAAAATCCCATAGGATGGGATGCTACACCTTATTCACTCTCAGGGTATTCTGAGTTGGAAGGGACCCACAAGGATCAAGTCCATCTGTTAAGTGAATCGCTTCTAAGGGGTTCAAACCCATTACCTTGGCATTATCAGCACCATACTCTGACTAACACAGCTAATCTCGCTCCTTCCAGTCAGAAAAACATGGATGAGACAGTGACTCTTTTGGCATCATGTATTTAAGAATGTAAGGTTTTTATTCAACTCACACAGAAAGGTAGGTGTCTCCTTCACTCATACTTACCTGTAAGATCCATTTCTTTTAGTAAACATCCCTATTGTCACAGCTGGGTGAGGCTGGAGGTGACGTTTCCTTGCAGTTTAATGTTGGCTACAAAATCAAGTGAAACTTCAATTTCTCATTCCTAAGAGTGAACAACTACCTTCTTATCTGTCGCAGTTTAAAAAGAAATCAAGATGTCTATCAAGGAAAGTCAGAAATCCTTTTGGACTAGGAAGCAGTCCTCCTGCTCCTCAAGCCACCACAACCTTTGAAATTAAGAGACTTTGGTCAGAAAATGTAGAAAAGAGGATGGCAGTCCTTTACTACAAATGCACGTATGTATAACCAAACCCAGAGCAGAGCAAAGAGCAGCCCCGCACCCAAAACTCAAACCAACCCGCTCCTGCCTCTGCCCCTCCGGCGCAGGTGTGTCCACAGACAGCAGGGGGCGCTGCCGAGCATCGGGGCGGGGCTGTGGGGACACCCACGGCCAGCAGGGGGCGCTGCCGAGCATCGGGGCGGGGCTGCGGGGACACCCACGGCCAGTAGGGGGCGCTGTCGCGCCGCGGGGCGGGGCTGCGGGGACACCCACGGCCAGCAGGGGGCGCTGTCGCACCTCGGGGAAGGGCTGGAGTTCCAGAGCTCCAATGTGAATGGGCTCGGGAATGGGAGTAGGAATGGGAGTGGGAATGGGAATGGCGGCCACAGGGACCGTCTGGGACCTTTCCCGTGGGCAGTGCAAGGACCCTCTCACCGGTTTTTGTCTGAAAGCATTGGGGTGGTTAGCAACCCCTCTGCAGCTGGTGTCGACCACTCCATAAGTCCATAGCAAATCCAGGCAGTGGTGATTGTCCTCTCAGGGGAACAGCCCAGGGCACACGGAGTCAGAGAGCCAGGACTACCAGTCCTGGTACTACCTGGTACCAGTCCAGTGCTACCACCAGCTGGGCCCCCAGGCAGACGGAGAACAAAGGGGTAGCACGCCAGCAAAAAATAAGCACTGGGAAAGTTTTCTCTGACCACCTCCCAAGCCAGGGAAAGAGTGAAGTCCTCCCCCCAAAAAAGAAAACACCTTCCTCAATCCTCTTCCCTGCCATCAAGTTGGAATGCAAAGCTATTGACTGTCCCTCTGTCTAGGCTTTAGACAGTCAGCTGGCTCTGGGAGCAGGTAGTGAGAGAGCTGGGCTTCAGCAAGCCATCTCCTGGCTCCCAACCCCCAAACTGCTGCAAGGGACAAAAAACCAAACCAAACCAAACCAAACCAAAAAACAAACAAACAAAACCCCAAACAAAAAACAAAAAACTGAAACCAAACAAAAATTTCCATGAAAGATTTTGAAACTATAACATTATCAGAAATGAAATAATCCTTCTCAGATGATGTTCTGGGTCTATTCAACTTCTTAATACTTCTGTTCTCTCTCTTCCATGGTATCAAAATATGAAATAACTTGTTAAATTCTATTTTATTTTTTTTTAAAAATTCATTTCTGATGGTACAATCTTTTCCCAAGTTTTGTCATTTTTAGCAAGTATTCTTTATTTTTAAGCAAACTTTACTGGGAAAACTGCTGTACTTTTTTTCAGCTACATTTCTCTTCTTACCTTGTCTTGTGCATTGCTACTGTGCGAGATCCTACTTCCCTGCACACAGAACCACAAATAGGTGTGTGGTCTCGATAACAAAGTGTTTGGAAGACGGCAAGATCTTTTATTTAGGAAAAAAAAATTCTGATTTGTCAATCTGAAGATGACGATTGCTTCTTGAATCATGAAGCTCCACAAAAACAACTCCCCAAATCTTTACGGTTAAGCACATGTACCCAGAGCAAGCATAGATTACAAACTCACAATTCCTTTACTCTCTTTTTAATTGTTTTTACTAACAAAACCGTTCTCTCAAAAGAGGTTGAAACTTATTGTCATATCTAATTCATATTTTATCCAAGAAACCATTATTCTGATTGTATTCGAGAAAAAATATACCCGTCACTTGCTTTTAACCTCACAAGTTTTTGTTGAATTACATGAACATAATAAGTATGTCAGTCCTCAACCACAGTCTGTTTCCACCCTCAAAAACTCTTCCAATGCTGTATTCGTACTGCAGCTATAGTGGCTATAGTCTTGTCTTCAGCTGTTTTGAGCATGCTGTCACTGTTGTGGCAGCATCATGTCACTGCTGCTCCTGAACATGTTTTCCCTGTGTTTACCCTAACATGTTTGATGATCATCCATGTTAAAATAGAATTATTTTGGAGCAGTTAATTGATGGGACTAAAAATATTCAATGATCTAAGTTTTTCTGTAGCAATATGGTCCTATATGGCAGGAATCACTTCTATATATGATGAAAAGATATTGTATTAGAAAAAAATATCAGCTTACCATGGTTAACACTAGAAGCATTCACATATTTTCTACTATGATGCACTTTACCATTACAGGGAAGTGATATAACATATTATTAAAAGTCTATATTAAGAGCAATGATATGGACCACCAGAATAAAAATCAGCTGTAGATACTGTATGACAGTAATCCCTTTATCTATGCTCAGGTGCTCTATGAAGTGAAGCCAACTCAATGACAGGAGGCAGAGAACTGCCTCTTGTGTGTTTTTAGCCTCCATGCATTCATTTTGCATCACAGCTGAAAATTAGATACTGCAGGTCTCAGATGATGTAAAGGCCACTAGCTGGAAGTATGAATGAATAATGTTCGCAGTTGTAGCCAGAGAAGGGACCAATTTTGGAATATACTGATTGCTTTTCAGATAGGATTCAGTTAGATAGAATGGCAGAAATTATCAATACTTATTTATACTCTATGATCATAACAATTTAAATTAAATGGCTTATGGTCCATGCATAATCTAGCAACTTTCACATTCTTGCAGGCAGTATGCATGCATTTTGCAATATGGCATTCTTGTACTGCAATATGGCATTCTTGTACTGCATGGTAAACACAGGGAGATATTTTTTCATTCCTGTGTATTCCTTGAAATGAGGAAAGGAGGAGACTAAAGTAAATAATTTTCTGGCTGGTTTCACTCAGAGGCTCCTATGGAATCTTCTGATAGCTTGAAAAGAACTTAATAAAAAGTTGGAAAAGGAGAGATTGAATAGGATAAATAATAAGAACCAAGGTGAAGAGAAACCCTGAAAGATCAATCTACTGAAGTATACTGAGCTTCAACAGAATCCTTTGAATTAGACAGCTCTCAAACCACTTCAGCTGAATATGGGCCCTGGAGTGCAATTTGCAGAGGTACCAAATTGATAGAAATTGTTTTTCTATAAAGCACCTTGGTGTGTTAGCTTTGATTAATCAGAGGCAATTATCACAGCTAGCGGAGCATAACTAGAAACACAGAGTAACCACATTCACGGCAAAGTTCACAGGCCTCTTGCACGTAGACACATGAAGTTCCACAGGAATGCTGTCCATATGCAGGTCAATTTGTGCAAAGTATTGCAAGTTTCTATTTAAGCACCGCAGTTATCATGTGTTTACTTCGATACGAGATGAGCTCAGTCACAAACACCTCTACAGTTGGGAATTTTGAAATAACTTGACTATCTAGAATTGAAACAAGCTGCCCAGGGAAGTGGTTGTGTCACCATCTCTGGTGTTATTTAAAAGACGTGTAAATGTGACAGTTAGTGACATACTTTAGTGGTGGAATTCAGTGTTGCATTAGCGGGTGAATTTGATGATCTTAGAGGTCCTTTCCAACCTAAACAGTTCTGTGATTCTGTGATTTTGTGACTAGTTTTCTGTAAATATTCAAGCAACAAGATGTATAGGTTTCACAGTGCACTTAGACCATTGCTAGGGTCCTAAGTCAACTTATACATTTGGGGTAAATCAGTGCCAAACTGAACTAAAAATTAAATATTTCAGATGAAACAGTTGCTGGTGTTTCAGAGGCCAGATTTTCAGTGAACGTTTTCATCCTTTTGCTCATTTTGCTGCTTTAAAATATTTCAGACTAATACCACATGGTATGGAGAGGCAGGCTGGACTCTTAATCTCTTCTGAGTTTACTTGCAATGGACTTCAGTTTTTGCTGTCCTCATCTTGGGGGTGAAGTAATCTCTTCAACTGTCTCAGCTAACTCCATCATGGAATTGTGAATCAAGGTCCTTCCCTCCCTGTGCTGAACTTAGAGATGCTTGCAAATAAACTGAATTCCTTAATAGTCTCTATAAATACAGAAAGCTATTTACAGAAATAAATTTGTGGCAAGTCCGGATTGAGTAGGAGGTTCATTCAACCATCTCTGCAATGGGAGCTGTGATATCTGACAAAAGTTCAGTGGTCAGATGGACGCAGCAAATTCTTACAGCTCCTTGATTGGTCTGACTGTGAGCCAGACTCTAGATTATCCCTTTCAGGGCCAGATGGGTGACCTAAATTCTTCTTGCCTGTGTTCAAGAGAACAATTACATCACTTGAAATGCAGGCTAACAAAGTTCCCCTGAACTGTGCTTGCAACTGCTCTCTGCATGTTTGAGAACAGTTGCTGAAATGCAGGATGTAATATAATCACGTTTTTTTGGAAGTATATTTGTTGTATTTCATCTTTTCTCAGGTAACATCATAAATTTAATTTCATGGACAGTAGCAGTTGAATTTTTAATAGAATTTTACCATATATTACAGCTAGACCCTCTAAAAACAAATAAGAGAGTAATTGTTTCCTTATAAAAGCAATCAGAGCAGCTCACCTTGAAGACCTATTGCTTTCTTTTCCTGAGTGCTGTTGAAAATAATCCAAATATACTGGAAATTATGCTTTCAATTTTGCAGTGAGAAAGTTCGGACTGGGGTTGTTAAGACTATATCTCAGAAAATACTTTGAGAGTTGCAGAACTGATCCCTGGTTTACCTGGCTGCCACATTGCAATCCAGAGTCCTAGGCAAGGAGCCTATGTGCCATGTGCTCACCATGGGTGGTCTGAGCTCCTCCAAATGGTGGCACAATTACGGCAGCTAGTTAGAGAAAATACTTATCCTGGAGGGTGAACATCAAACCCTGACACTGATCATCAAGGTAACTTGCTATCCGCTGCAGGAAGGAAGCCCTGCTCAAAGCTGAGCGCCTGTTTAAGAGCAACCAGCATCATGTGGTGATGCCAGTACTGGCCTTTTCCATAGCAGAAATTGGGAAAGGGGAGGGCATAGCTCCACTTCCTCTCAGCCTGAGGATGTCCTTTGCCTCTTCAAATTTGTTTTTTCTCCCCTGCCATCCTCCCCCTCCCCTCAGTGCTTCATCTTCATCAAATTAGGAGCTGGACTTAGATTAGGGACTGCAGCCTTCTTGCCTGTGGTGCTGTCCTTCCATCTCTCAAGCAGTAAGCCATGAACAAGTCTGCACTGTCTCCTGTGGCGAAGGTTTCAAAAGAAAAGGAAAGCCTCATGCCTTCCAGCTCTGCTGGGGCAAACAGTGAGACAGGGCTTTTTAATAAAATGAGTAGGATGATTTTTTTGTTTGTTTTTATATATGGTGCAAATGTTCTAAGGCTAATCTCTATAGCATTATGAATTGTACATACTTGTAGCAGTGATGGCCAAGAGAATGTTAACTGTCACAGTAAACTGCACAAAATGAAGCAGTATGAATCAATTGCTGAGCAAAAAGATGTAGAGTTTTCATTTCTTATTGAAAGGCATTGCAATCTCTGTAGAAAATTGATTCCTTCAACAGCAAAATCTACAAAAATGCATTAGGAATACAGAAAAAAATATTCTCCTTTAAAAGCAAAAGCAGCAAAATGTAGTTATTTTGTCAGGTTTGCAAGTTTAGTTTTTCTTAAAAAAGCAGTTGTAAATGAGTATACTTTAAAATTGCACAGAAGGCAAAAATGAGAAAAGTTTGGGATCCAAAAAAACCCCTGGGGTCTCTGCTCAGCCTGCCACATTAACTATGGCTTAGCAATGTGCATTATGCAAATAGAGCAAAGAGCTTTTCAAAACACGATTAAAGACTTGACCTATAGATTAAGTAGGGCCATCTTAATATTGTGCAGGAATGTTCTATGTTGCAGACTAAGCGAGGAATAGGAGAAACTACTCTGTGTTTAATTTTCCAATGCTAATTTTAGAAATAAATAGATTTGTGAGAAAAAGAAATAAAGAAAAATGAAATTCAGAACTGATGACCTGTACAGTTTTTGCTTTAAGTACAATTGTCCCTTATCTGCAGTTTTCTAAGTAGTATATTAAAATATTATGCAAAATGTTAATGACACATGACAAACCTTTAATTTTTTTCCTTTTTTATACCAACATTTTATCTATCAGGAAGCTTTAGTATTTCTTTCTAGACAGGGAAACAAAGTATTTTCTATTTTTTCTATATTGCTTTTCATTCCATGTATCTTCGACAAGAGAAAGAGTGAAGTACATTTATAGTATGATGAGATAAGAAAATGCAGAAAAATGAAAATATATGTGCTCAATATTATAAGAATATTTTTACAGGTAGCTTTTTCCACTTTAGAAAACTTGCTGCTGCTGTATTGCTCTGTTTTTGATCTAGGATGAGAATTGGTTGGGATGGAATGCTGCTTCTAGCTCACCTGTTGGGCTGGATGCCCTCATTTAATTTGATTGTATAAGCTTTCATCTCATTTCTGAAACTAGGCTACTGGCATAAACAGTTGATCAAATTAAAAAACCTTCTTGGACAATAAGGAAGCAAGGAAAATAACTTTATCTGCTTATTATTTTTAAAACATCTTTTTGCTAAAAGGAAAAAAAAAAACCAACAGGAAAAAGACAGGAAAGATAGGAAAGGTGAAGGCACTCTTGAGAAGAGAATTTTCTTATCATAAAATTGTTGTCAGCTAATAGAATAGGTTAGTTGAACCAACTGTTTAAAAATCTGCGTGACACTGGTTACAGTGAAAGTGGATAAGCAATTTTACAGAGTGTAATTTACTCTTTGAACATTAGTTTTACATTGAGGCAATATCCATGATCGGACTACAAATACTTTGGTTAGAGTAACTGCATTTGGGGATAGATCTTTTATAAGCTGATCACAAATAATCCTGCTGCAGTATATGTATCATCTAGCTTAGAAATAAGATCTTTAGTATTTGGTTCACATCACAGCTTTTGAATATCCTGACTAAGCCTAGCCCAGGAAAAAAAAAAAAAAAAAAAAAAAAAGAAAAAAAAAAAGGCTGGAAGCAAAAATGTTCTTAATTCTGTGGTTTAAATCTGTTTAGGAATGGTCCTACATACAAAGGATTAAAGATTTTTGCCAAGTTTATATCTCTATTCCTTTTCTGATCCCCCTTAACTTTGTCCTCGGTGATACCATTAGCCAAACTGTAACCCAAAAAGATTTCGGTTTGATTTACTTCTAGAATTTTAAACAAGGATCTCTAGCAGTTATTGTACTCATAGCACATGCAATTCACACAGCCCAAGTTAAATTGCAGAATCTCATTCAACTTTGTTGCAGGAAATTCCGAGAAAATGAGCCCAAGAAAAGTCTCTCAGTCATGCAGGATTCTGTGCTACGTTTGAAAGGCTTGGGAGGTTAAGAAAAATTTAAAGAATGGGTTTCCAATAACAAGAGATTGAAAAGTAACTAAGGCAAATTTGAGTACTGATAACAAAGTAACCCACTGAATATCGACCGTCAGACACCGACAGCTGATGCATGTTCAGTACCTGGTGAGTACTGCCAGTTCCATCAGACTGTCTCCATAATGGCATTGCTCCTAATGTTATATGCTGTCATTTGGGTCTGAGGCATGAACAATAGCTTTGTTCTGTGAAAAACAAATATTCCCTCTGCTTTGTGTCTTCAGAGTAACAGGAGACACAGGTCAAAATAAGGACGGTCTAAGTGAAAGCTGAAATAAATTGTCTAGCATTTTATTTTGCTAAGCTTCAAGATAAATAATGATTAGCCAATCTGTGTGTGGTCACCCTCTTGTTTCTGCTGCTAATAATCATACTTGTGGCACTAAACAATTTATATAGTCAGTAATATATCAGCCCAGCAAACAAATATGAATCAGTGATCCAGCTGAAAATTCTGTCTGAAATGCCCTTCCTCCACAAAGTCAGCAAAGCATAACACATCAAAATAAAGGTCAGTGCAACCCCAATTTGAGCATCGCTAGTCGTCTTTGATTGGGTTTGACTCTGAGTCCCATTTATCAGTGTTAGTCACTGGAACAATCTCTGTATTTCCAAATTGTTTCTAGTTTGTTCCACTGCAGTCCTTAAAAAGGAAGACAATAATTTTTCCCTCTTCACTTTGCCATCTTTTTCTTCCTTCAAATACAGTGTCCAGGTTTACTTTTCAGATTTCCAAAACCAGACAGTACCTCATTAGCATTATTACTACTACTACGGCTAATTGTTATTATTGCTACTGTTTCTGAATTTTTAATTTACCAGATGCACCAGATTCACCAGGTACACCAGAACAGAGGTGAGGGAAATAACAAGAAATCCAAAAGACTGTTGTTCCTAAATACTAGGTTTTTCCTAACTGGAGCCATCAGGAAAGGTTAAGGCTGGGACGTTTATAGAGTTCTTTTGCCATTTTCCTGCCAGGTAACTAAGGAAAATGGGACTGAACAACTATTGTATGTGCTTTTATCTTAAGAGCCAGTAAAACTGATGGAAAGGGTAAGAGTGGGAAATGACATGAGCTGAAGAGAAAAAAAAAAAAAGACAATAAAGGTAAATAGAGAAGCCAGCCTCCTTTCGCTAGTTCACAGACAATGGAAGCTACCTTTAGCTGAAGATCTTTCCTGAGTGGATCACAGGGCACAAAGCTGTCCACTGTGGTCCAATTTGTTTGATTAGATATTCATAGCACAGCTAAGGGCAAGATTTTCCCCTGGTTTGATCAATGGGAACATTGCCATTGTCTCCAATAAGAACACTTATGGCATCGTTTGCTCAGATGAATGCAATGTATATTCCTCTATGCACCATGAATATTTGCAGGCTTCAAGCTCATTTGCAGCTCTGTTTTCCATCAGTTTGATTATTCAATTGCCTACACATTGTCATCTAGTGACATTTAAAATTCTGTGTGGTACCTGAGGCATCCAAACAAAGCTCATACATACATTACAGGACTTAGTGGGAGCAATGCCTCCTGGACTGGCAAATGCTGGCCAGGTTGTTAGCCCTAGGGATGACTATATTTAGACATGTTTCATCTCAGGATTTCTGACTGTATACTTCCAGTCTTCTTCCTCTGCTAAGGTGGCTTGCTGCTTAAGTTACGAAAATCAATGAGGAGTTAATTTTGTTCACAAGGAAATGTGCAAGGCAGAGTACTGCTCTAAGCACTTGGTGGTGATAGATCCATTTCCTTTTATCATCACTCTTCCAAAGTGAATAGATTGTAAAGTTCATGGGTCTGGCTCTTCTAGTGTTAAATAACAAGGCGTTTGAACAACTTTACAGTGCAAAACCAGAAGGGAAGCACTTGCTTTCTTGACATCCATTCTCTAGCCCAAATTACCTTTTCTTTCTCTTGCAGGGCCCACATAATGGTCATTCAGTTATGAGTGCATTTTGGCAATAGTGTGAGAGCTCTTCCTTTGATGTCTGTCAAGGGGCTGTGTCAGTAGCAATAAGGACACATCCTTTGCTGGTGTAACTTGACATATGCCCAATGAAATCACCTAGTACATTAGCTCATCGCTTTTACTGAAAAAACAGAAAAAGAATGAATCTTTGCTTTTTGTGGGTAGCTGAAGCATATAATATCCTTGGAAAGGAAACGTGAACCTCTGTTTTTGTCCTTCTTGGAATTATGTGTTTTCCTTAGCAGCTCAGCTTAAAGGAAAGACCAGGTTGGTAAGCATCACTTGCACAGTTTGGCAAGGTCAACAGCAATTAAAACATGAAGGCAATGACTACCAGAATTAGTGTGAGTCTTTCTTCCCACTTGAATTATAATGTGGTTTGACAGTTAAAGACAGATTTGTTGTTAAGTCTGAAATTCATGGTTGAATAAAGAGTGAATATAAAGATGGAACATGTTTTCAAGCATATATAGAAGGAAACCTCTGAACCCTACTCTGTGCTCTCAGATGCCTAACAAAGGTCGGGAGCTGGACAGAATATAGAGGGGTAGAGTGATCGACTTGGAGGGGTTTGTTCAAGGAGAATGTTGGTAACTTGGCCTGACAACTTAGCATGATAAAGTAACAATCTTCAAGTACTTGAACAGGATAACCATGAAAATATGCAAGGGATTATTAAGGCTGACAAAAAGGATATCAAAATCACCATGCCAGGCAGTAAGCAATAGCACTGTATTTTGTACATGAATGCCTTTATAATGAAATAAATATTATGATATCGAGATGAGAAAATAAAAAAAGAAAGATGCCCCTCTTTCTAGGTGAGGGCAGATTAAAAAGGTACAGGCAATTGCAGAGTTGTTTAAGGTCATTCAACACATCTTTAGACAATTCAGGTTGAACTTAGGTTCCTTTATTTTTTTTTCTCTTAAAAGAATCAGGCTTGAAGCAATGGAAAGAAAGTAGTTAAAAGAATTCCAGAAAATATTTTTCAAATATAAGATCTATTATTCTGAACAATCATCTTGACAGGGAAAGAATATGAATCCCAGCATTGAAGGATGTATTGCAGAAAGCCATCTCATGCTGACATCAGCATTGACTACCTGATTTAACACAGGGCTTATTTTTCTTTCCATATCACATATATCTATTATTTTAAACTAAAAAGTCTTACAAGATTCATGAAATTCACCTTGTAAAAAAAGAAACTTTGAGCAAGGCTATAAATATACCTCAGTTTTTACAACATCAAGCTCCTTGATTAACTGCGTTATCGCAGTAACCCTCTCCAGTAGTTCTTATAATTTAAGGCTGCTCATTGTAATACATAAAAAACATTTTAGTTTTCTGTCTTCAGTGTGTGTGAAATGATTAATTAATAGGAACGCAAGATGAATCCTGGATTTTTTGTATGTATATTTAGTTATTTTTGTTAAGCATGGCTTAAGTCCTGTAGGGTCTTAGTAGAGTCTCTGTTTAGAGAGTTTTCCCAAAGACTAGCTTGTCTGCATGAATACTAAAGCCTAGTGTACTTGCTTTTCCTGTTTAAATGTAGTTGCCTGGACTAGCCAGATTATCTGTCAATTTTTAAGAAACAAACATTTTGCAGTTTCCTTTGCTAATGAACCTGTGACACTTGTGGTCTGTATAATTTACTGCAATATAAATGCATGTTTTAGGCTGTGTAGAATTTGGCCATAGATGATCTCCTTCTTAATATGAAAACATGACCATTTAGCACAGGATATTATTCACCACAATATTAGCTATTTGAATCTATTAGGACATTTAAAAATTAAAATCTTAGCTAATGCTCCTCTCCAATATATTTCTGATGACCTCACTACAGTGATCTCAGTAGGGTAACGCACATTTTGATTTATGTCATTCTGTAATTTTCACCTGATTTATGTCTGTACAAGTGCATCTGCTTCAAGGGATCTATGTTGAAATAACTGAAGAAGAAAGATGTGACTATGATTTCTCATAAAAGTAATAAATTGCCGATGATGCATGAAAGTGCCAAGTGGACATTTGAGTACTCGCTGCTGTATTGTTTAGCATTTAGATGAAGATTGTGGAAATCATTCTGACCCTAGTTGACATTAGTTTTTATTTTGTTAATGATACAGGTAATTTCAAATCTCAGTTTCAGGCAGGAAACTGATCTCTGCTTATTTGAAGAAACCATTTCATGATATGCTTTTAAGTCTGCCATTTGCATGCTATAATTGTTTTAATTTCTAAATTAAGAAACTGTGTGGCTTCCAATATCTGATATAGCTATAAGGAAGTCATCTTTGACTGAGACATGATTCAAGCTGTACTGTAGGACTGAAAAGTTTTGTCTAATAAGAGACTAAGAATTCTTGTATCAACATCTGTTACTAGTGTTTTACATAGTTGTTAGTTACCTGGGAAACTCCATTCCAGCTACAGATAATTTTTATTCATAGAATCATAGGACTGTGGAATGGTTTGAATTTGAATGGACATTTAAAGATCAACTAATCTAACCCCTCTGCTGTAGGCAGGGGCATCTTTCACTAGATCAGGTTGCTGAAAACCCCATTCAAACTGACCTTGAACACTTCCAGGGATGAGGCATCCACAACTTATTGGGCAACCTGTTCCTGTGTCTTACTATCCTCATAATAAAAATATGCATCCTTATATCTGACCTAAACTTACCCTCTTTCAGTTTAAGATTGTTACCCCTGTCCTTTTGCTACAGCCCATGGTAAAACATCTCTTTTCATCTTTCTTATAAACCCCTCTATTATGTTTGCATGGCAGGGGTCTGGTAGTGGGTCGGCTGCATGGATGGCTTCTGTGAGAAGCTGCTTGAAGCTTCCCCCATCTCAGACTGAGCTAGTTCCAGATGTCCCTAAGATGGACCTGCCACTGGCCAAGGCTGAGCCCATCGCTGACTGTGAAAGAACCTCTGGGATAACATATTTTGAAAAGGGGGAAAAACTTCTGCACAACTGCAACTGAATGAAAAGAGTGAGAATATGTGAGAGAAACAGCTCTGCAGACACCAAGGCCAGTGAAGAAGGAGACGGAGGAGGTTCTCCAGGCACCAGAGCAGTGATTCCCCTGCAGCCTGTGGTGAAGACCATGGTGAGGTAGGCTGTGCCATTGCAGCTGGAGCAGATATCCTTGTGTAGCTTGTGGAGAACCTCACATCAAAGCAGGTGGTTGTGCCCTGAAGGAAGCTGCAACGCCATGAAGAGTCTGCGTTGCAGCACGCTCCTGGTAAGACCTGTGGACAAGGAAAGAGGAGCCCGCACTTCAGCAGGTTTTTCCAGCAGGACTTGGGGCTCTACAGGGCTCTACGCTGCAACAATCTGTTCCTGAAGACTGCACCCCATGGAAAAGAGCCTTGTCCTTGGAAACATTAAAGGTCAGAGTGGACAGAGTTCTCAGCAACCTTTTCCAGTTGAAGATGTCCCTGCTTATTGCAGGGGGGTTGGGCTACATGACCTTTAAAAGGTCTCTTCCAACTCAAACTATTAAATGATTCGATGATTCTATGAACTGCAGCACATGGGAAGGACTTCAGCTGGAGAAATTAGACTCCTGTACGTGGACTGTCTCCTGTATGTGGCACAGCACACTGAAGCAGGGGAAGAGCATGAAGAGGAAGGAGCAGAAGAGTAACTGACTCCATTCTCCATCCCCTTGTGTTTCCTGGGGAAAGGAGGTAGACAAATCTGAAGTTGAGTCCAGGAAGAAGGGAGAGGTGAGGGGAAGGTGTTTGAAGATTTCTTCTTATTTCTCATTACTCTACTCTGATTTGATTGGCAATAAATTAAATTAATTTTCCCAACTTGAGTCTTTTT
>VWZG01011239.1:56763-110364 GCA_013396735.1 Grallaria varia | reverse complement strand
GTAACTGTTGAGTGACCTCCTATCTGATCTTGACCTATGGCCTTTTTGTCATATTTTCCCCCCATGTCTGGCTGAGGAGTAGAGCGATAGAGTGGCTTAGTAGGGCACCTGTCAGCTGGGCAAGGTTAAACCACCAAAGTCCCCTTTAAGTATTAAAAGGCTACAGAAAAGTCTCCCTGGAGTCTTCTATAACTTTCCCAGTCTTTCTGGTCAAAGAGTGTTCCTCCCCTTTGATCATTTTTGTGGCTTTCCCCTGGACCTGGTCTGACAGGTTGATGTCTTTCTTGTGTTGGGGGCCCCAGAGCAGGACGCAGTACACCAGGCTGGGTCTCATGAGGGCAGAGTAAAGGGGCAGAATCACCCCCCTCTATCTGCTATTTGTGTTTCTTTTCATGCAACCCAGGATATGGTTGGCTTTCTGCTCTGCAAGTACACATTGCTGGTTTATATCTAGTATTTCATCATCCGTATCTGGTAGACTGGGGCTGAGGACCTCCTGGGGCAGCCCTGAAAGGGTCCCAGCAAGGTGTTTGTTCCTTGGAGGTCCTTATTGAGGATTTCCACCTGCCACTGTGCCCCTGTGCTTCTCTGGGCTTGTTGAGATGGGTTGTTTCTGGGTTGATGGCTCCTGCGGTGGGCCTGGAAGTAGCTGGGGCAGGGTATTGTTTGGGCTCTCCCCACTTCCCCACTGTCTTTTTGTACCCATTTGTGATAAAAGTGTTTTTGTTTAGTCACTTGGATGGATAGCAGAAAGAAGAAGGAATTAAGGACTGAGCATTGTCTGGACAAGTAGAAACCTAAGGTCTAATTCTGCTTTCTTCTATGATCTTGGAATATTGAGTCAGTCTTCAACAATCAGTGTCCTCGGTTTCTAAAAGGAATATGAGAAGACATACTGGAAACTCAGGTTGATTCTGAAGATAAGCACATAAAAATCTAGATGATATTCAAATAACAGAACAATGGAGTCAAGATAAGTTCCAGCCATGGTCCAACTACTGGTCAAGTCAAGATCAAGGTCCAACACCAAGATTGTTATAGCCTTTTGAATTTCATATTTGTTTATACTTGTTAGGGTTATTTTTCAGTATTTTTAGGTAACAAGGAGTTTTAGCTATGTCTCAGAAAACTATTCATAGCAATAGAGAAAAAGATTCCATAATAACAAAAACACACTCTTTTCCCATAGCATGCCTTGCAATTATAAATGTTTTCTCTTTCTTACTAAGCACAAAGTTCTGCAAGCTAAAAGCATGCAACACAAAGAGCCAAGGGACCTGCAAGATACTATTAATTGAGGTGTATAACCTCGCTGTTCTTTTGTCCATTTATTTCCTTAAATAACAGGCTTACCTTACAAGAAAATCAAAAAAACATACCACAGGTAACCCCAACAACACATCTTGTTCTGTAGCTAAATTACTCAGCATCAATCATTTAACATCCTACTGCACAATTCAGTCTAGGTATAATTGCATTTTTTCACTTGCTTTCAGTTAAAACGTATTCCATTGTTTGATTAATGCACTTGAGAAAAACATTGTGACCACTCTGAATAAAAAGACCCCAAACAACCCTCTGCTATTCAAATCGGTTTTGAAGCAACATAGTCTCTGGACATAAAATAGCCATCCATAATGATTTACCCTTGAAAATGTGTTTCTCAGTACATACCCTAGTGCTCTTAACATGTAGTTTACCTAGGAATTGTACAGAAGTATTTAATTTCAAGTGATCCTTTTGCTCTTGCTGGGCTCAGAGAAGGGACTGCTGTTAGCTTCAAATACACTTTTTCCTCATGCAATGCATTAAAACAATTCTATAATTTATTATTATTTTCATTTTTTTTTGTTTAATTGCACTTTACATAGACTGTTGGTATCAAGTTTACACTTCTAAGCAATGAAAATAGTCTCTTTACTATCATCAAAGCAACCTCCAGTCAAACTTCCTCTAGCATTTTTTCAGCAGTAGAACTCTTAAGATGCATTGTTAAAAAGAGAGGAAAAAAAAAGAGAAAAATATTTCTTCTTTGTAGTCTTACAGCTTTTAATACTCTGTGTTTAGACTGCTGGCAAGAAGGACAGTGTTATAAGCCCTGGAGGATACACTTGCTGTCTGTGTGCACATTTGTTCATTAAAGATGAAACAAATAGCATATCATGAGATGTACTTAGTTTGAATGAGTAAATCAGTTGAGAAACCACTTTGAGGGGAGTCCCATTATATATTCTCAATTGTAAAGTCTCCATACAATCTTATCTCATCTTGGGAAATGCATATAATAAATGCTAATTATAACAGGATAGTTTAAGTTCCACAGTGAGGAGATACCTGTTATCCCCAAGTGACAATCAGCTATAGTTGTCTTTAATCACAAATAGGAGAAGATTTTACCTGCTTTCTGTACAAATGTACTGCCTAGTCATAGCAATGGGTCAAGTATCCTATTTCTTGCATGCCCACCACATTGTATTGGACATCTCTTAAAATTAAACTGTCTTTTAAAGGAAGGCCTCAGTGAAGTCTTAGACCTAAACTGAGAGAGGCTAGCTTTTGATTGGATATAAGGAAGAAATTCTTTAATCTCAGAGTGGCGGGGCACTGGAAGAGGATTCCAGAGATGTTGTGGATGTCCCACCCCTGGAATTATTCAAGGCCAGGATGGATGAGGCTTTGAGCATATTGGTCTAGTGGAACGTGTCTGTGACCATTGCAGGGGGTGGAACTAACTGATTTTTAAGGTCCCTTCCAATCCAATCCTTTCTGTGATTCTATGATAAAACAAGTCCAAGTGGCATCAGATACCTAAATAAGAATTTTCTGACCTCTTAAACGGGCACAGCCTTTCCAGAAGGCATCTTTGGGCACTACTTGTGGAGACTCATGTATGCCTTTCTCTTTCTGTGGTATAAGGGAGGGGATAGAGGAGATCAGAAATAGGTAAATCTATAATCCTGTAACTTGGTATATCAGCTCTCATTAATTACAAGGCTGCCTTTATAAGCCATTCTACTGAGACATTTTATCACTTTGAAGCAAAATGAAATATTCCACACATTTTTCTGAACCAGCTAAGATAAAAGTAATATATTCTTAGTCTATCACTATCCAGGACTCTTCCATCTCAGCTAAACTTTGAATGTTATCACTGAGAAGCTTATTCTTTTTCGGGTTACATCTTTTTAATTGATTTTACTATATTTCACATCTATGTATTTTTTCAGTTCTTTTCAAGCTCCCTCATTTTCTTTTCCTATTATCCCGTCATTCATCAAGACTCTTTGTGTTCCCATATATAGTTCAGAGTTGTAAAGACACTTTTCTCCAGATCTTTGCATTTCCATTGGAGTATAGCCAAATGGTACCAAGAGATCTTGTTATTACTATTTCATACTGCTCGTTGCTGTGAGACTAATTTCTTCTCTCATGGAACTTCAAACAATCCATCAGCAATCCTGTCCCTTTAGATTTAGATCAAATGTTGAAGATTTGTTATAAACAAGAATGAAAATCTCAAAGTGCTCATTGCAAAGATAATTTTTTTGAAATTGTGCTTGGAATCTAAGTTAGTATGTAACCTCAAATGACACAACAGGCCACATTCTAAGTTGATCTTGCTTTGGTACAATTCTGCTGAGCTAAATTAAGCTGAACCTGTTTATACTGGAACTCAATCTAATCTGAAGCTGAAATGCGAACATGAAAATATATCAGATAAAGCACTGCTACCCTGTAATTGAAGTTTGATGGCAACAGTTCATTTAACGTTCTAGATAAACACCACAGACATTGCCAAAGGCAAATCTAATTAGCTATGTGAAGAATTCCTATAGATCTGTTCTCACTTACTGAAATGTAATAAATGAGAGTAGATCTATGTCAATTTGCTATATTAACTTTTAAGTTGACTACAGAATGCTGCATTCAGAAGTAAAAAATCAAACAGCTGAGGACATCTGTAGAATAATAAATGCCTCATTTTCTGTACCAGGTCATTACTGACATCTTTATTAACTATGCTGTATATTTGAATTATCTTCTGTGTATTTTATGCATACTAAAGTCTGAAAAATGCAAAAAAGAAGAGAGACATATATAAGCTTTGTAGACACCAGACAGTCCTTTGGCCATATCTGATTACCCCGTGCAATTAATTAAAACTAAATACTGGCTCATATTCATCACTTATCAGAAGTTCGTTTGAATAACAAAGGGCAAAAAGTGCAAAACTGCATCATGAAATAGAATGGGCATTGAGTCTGGAAAATACAAGTATTCATTAGGGCCACACTAGGTCATGGCTGCTTGAAGGATACTTAAAATGGAGAAGAATTTTAATGAATAATAAAGTATTTTTGGAAAGTGATGTTACTAATGAAGGTAATTTTTCTGAATAAACAAATCCACAAGTTCCACAAACATTAGTGTAAAACTCAAGCTTCAGACAATTTGAATTTGTTTCTGGAGATAACATTTTTAATGAATGAACACTTTCCATATAGTCTTTAAGAAACAGGCATGCAACAAACAGTGGCAGAGTTCCAAGAAGTCATGAAATGTGTGTGTGTGTGTGTGTGTGTGTGTGTGTTGACTTAAAAAATGAATAGGCTTACAACACTGAAGCATATCTTGGGCACATTTAGCTTTTGAGGAGGTCAGAACCTGAAGTATCCTGGCCTAAAAAATCAATCCATTCTGTCGAAGTGGCTAATGACTAAGTGTATGTTGCAAAGATGTTTACAAAAAGAGAAAAAAACCACTTATGCCTTTGATGAACTTATATGTAACTTTATCCTCTGCCTGCCTGAAAAAATTATACCTTTCTGGTTGTAAATGTTGGGAATGTTGTGGAAGCAGAGAAATGACAACTGCACCATTTGAGTTTATTGAGTATCCCCCTAAAGAAATACTAGATTTTTTATTTCATAGAATCATAGAATGGCTTGGGTTGCAAGGGACCCTGAAGATCATCTACTTACAATGTCCCTTCCATGGGCAGGGAGGCCATGATCATGTTGGTCAGGGCTCCCATCCAACTTGGCCTTGAGTACTTCCAGAGATGGAAGTATTGGCAACCAGTTTCATTGCTTCACCACTCTCTGAGTGAAGAATTTCTTCCTAACATCTTCTAATCATAATCTTCCCCCTTTTAGTTTAAAACCATTGTCCCTTGTCCCTTGTCACTATCTGTCTGTATAAAACATCCCCCTCCATCCTTTCTATAAGTCCCCTTAAGGTACTGGAAGGCCTCAATGAGCCTTCTCAGTTTCCATTGTCAGTTACTCAATTGACAAACATAAATACAAATCAGGCATATCATGATAGCTGTAAAGGTACGTGGTAAAAATATATCATCAAAACCAGGCAATTTTGGTGTATCTCTGTCTGTATAAATTCATATGCATGTACAATTCTGTCTGTCTGCCTATCTGTCTATCTATCTAACTTGTTTCATTATAGGTACTTCAAGAAGAGTTATATCTTATTATTTCCTTGTGAAAATAAAGCAAAAGATCGGCTGCTTATCTGTTCTTATGCAGCTTTCAGAAAAAGGAAATGATGTATTTCTGAAAATTGTTGTGTTCACAGTGGTCCAGGATTGGTTACCTTTTTATATTTGTCTGGTATGACTCTTCAGATAAAATGGAATAATTTCTTCTCTAAAATGGTCTCAGCTGACTCCTCCACTCTGTCTACTAGACAGAGCAAAGAGTACTCTTTCTTTCACCTCAGCTGGAATCACTAAAATTCTTCTGACTTATTTAGTGTACAGAGATGCCTCTTGTTCATAGGGTTCCAATACTCTGAAAAACTGTGTAGGTATTTACAGCTCTTCTTCTTAAAAGATTCTTAATTAAAATTACTGGTTTTATAGATATATTTCTTCTTGCCTTGAACTGCCTTGTATCGTAGGTCTACTGTTTCCCCAGGACCTTTTATTTTATCTCAGTGGAATGTTTCATGTCTCTGAACTGTGTGTTTGTGTACACAAATTTTCTCAGCATTTCTAACTAATTTTCTGAAAAGCAATGATCTTTTGAATTGCATGTATTTAAAAAACAGAGATTTGTAATCATCTTATTATACTTATGCATTCATCCCTCTTTGTATGCTCAAACAACACAGCAGTGAAATTGTGAAAGGAACAATTTGTAACACAACTCTGCCTTCTGTTAGGGATAAAAAAAGCCATTTTCATATGAGACATATGCAATTATTTGATTTATTAGCCACTTTGTCTTAAACCTTTCTTCCATGGTAACAAAAGTAAATGAGTTTATTTGAATATATTAATCTGCTTTAATTACTTGAAATGAAATAATAATAGTAATTTGCACCAAATAATACTGCAGGCATTAGTTGCCAATTTGATTTTGGTTGAGAAATTAATGTTGTGTAAGAGCTCTGGGAGATACTGTATTTGAGAATTCAGTTTTTTCAATCCATTTGTTTCATGAACACACACACACACACACACACACATGATCCCCTTAGACATCAATAATTTTCAATTAAACATTTTTCCTGTTGGTACCCTGCTGACTTTTNNNNTTTTAGTCTCTGCTACCCCCAAGTTAAATGTCAAAATATAGCTAAATCTCTGTAGTTTATTCTAGTGCCAAATAATAAAAGTTTAAAGATTATATTACAAAAATTATAAAATTTTATTTAAATCTTAGCATTTAAAGACATTTAACAAAGTACTGAAAAGAATTTCATATGCTGCCAAAGACATTATAATTATCTAGGGTTTCCGTATAGCATGTCATTCAAGACCATTTTTTTGTGATTCAAAAAGATTATAATTTGTAAAGTAAAATAATGTTATTCCTCTGGTAAGATTTATCTAGTATTTTTGGTCCATGAAATTAAGAATCACATATTATGAAGAGTTGACTGAAACAGTATAATGAAGTAGGAAAATAACTTTATAGAGGAAATTTTGGGGAGTTGTNGTAACAAAAGTAAATGAGTTTATTTGAATATATTAATCTGCTTTAATTACTTGAAATGAAATAATAATAGTAATTTGCACCAAATAATACTGCAGGCATTAGTTGCCAATTTGATTTTGGTTGAGAAATTAATGTTGTGTAAGAGCTCTGGGAGATACTGTATTTGAGAATTCAGTTTTTTCAATACATTTGTTTCATGAACACACACACACACACACACACACATGATCCCCTTAGACATCAATAATTTTCAATTAAACATTTTTCCTGTTGGTACCCTGCTGACTTTTAGTCTCTGCTACCCCCAAGTTAAATGTCAAAATATAGCTAAATCTCTGTAGTTTATTCTAGTGCCAAATAATAAAAGTTTAAAGATTATATTACAAAAATTATAAAATTTTATTTAAATCTTAGCATTTAAAGACATTTAACAAAGTACTGAAAAGAATTTCATATGCTGCCAAAGACATTATAATTATCTAGGGTTTCCGTATAGCATGTCATTCAAGACCATTTTTTTGTGATTCAAAAAGATTATAATTTGTAAAGTAAAATAATGTTATTCCTCTGGTAAGATTTATCTAGTATTTTTGGTCCATGAAATTAAGAATCACATATTATGAAGAGTTGACTGAAACAGTATAATGAAGTAGGAAAATAACTTTATAGAGGAAATTTTGGGGAGTTGTATTATTTTTCCAATACATTCCACTCTGATTAAATGTTGAAAATCTTACTTACGAGGAAATAGGAATGAAAGCACTTAGTGAAGTTTTTCTGGTCTAATGATTTTTCAAAGTCTCTACCTGTAGCAAATTAAGCTATAAACAATCTTAATATGCTTTTCATGTCTTGATACCTATATGAGGCAACATCTTCCCATCGTTCACAGAAAGTGTATGTAAAGTTTAAGTAATCAAAATTTCAAAAAATTTTGTTCAGAAGGAAAAGGTTAGAAAGTTTCTGCATATTCATTATGGTTGGTGAATTGTTCTCTTGACTGGTGGTGTGTTATTTCAAGTGCTAACTTAAAAATGGGATTATATGTCACATACATTTCACACATATTTTAGTAATTGTGATGAGAAGTAGAGAGGCTAGTTAAAATTCTACTACACTTCACAGAGAAGAAATAGTTTTGGTATTACTCAGTCCTCCCACTTCCTCCAATAAATGGAGTAAAAGCATTGACAAACTGTAAATAAGTCACACAGTCACTTGATATTGCTACAGTATATTATTAATTTCAGAAAAGACTCATGCCAAGAAGTATCCTTGTGCAAACAGATATGTAAAGAAGAAGAGTCATATATTTTGGACACTTTGTTTAAGAAGATGTGATTTTCTTTTCAGTAATGAATTACATGTTACCTGTCTGAAAGTACTATAAATATGCAATAGTTTGCAGTAATCTGCTCTGCCTACCTTGAAGCTCACTTCTTGCACCATTCTGACAGACATTAAAATTGGCAATCTCGCCAGTTTGGACTTAGCATAGTAGAAAACTACCTTTTGTGATCATTATGTTCTGAACTATCTGAACTACATCCTTACAACTGGTTACAGAGCCTGCCTATTTGACTACCTTCCAGGTCCATGACTTAAATATTTTTAATTTTGGGCAGTATATGGTTAGTATTTGTGTTCAATTGTCTCTATAGCCTCAGTTTCTGTGTTTTATTTAAATTATATTTTGAAAAGTCAATTATCCAGAAAGTGGATTATGGTGATCCTTTGATTTTGGAATGAAAATACCGATGTCATCTCTTTGTGCTGTAAAGGAGCCTACAGCATGCTGAGAACACACCCAATTGATACCACCTGGGCTTTGGGCAGGGTTGAGCCTGCTCTCCTTTCTGGATATAAATTGCTACAGATTCATTAAGGTATTATTTATAAATCTCCCAATGAGTATCACTTCTCTTATATCTTTCAGATCTACTCTACTGGAGCTTGTACTATTTGGTAGTGGCAGTCAGGCAAGAAGGGTTGTGGGTGACAAAGATGCTCCTTATGCGTGAACCTACAAACTAGACAGAATTCTCGTTTTAAGCATCAAAACAGACTTTGTGCATCGTGCCCTGAGTGACATTCCCAAAGCTATGAAGAGTGTGTGGTGAAGAAAAGCTCAATCCAGCTCAGCTAACTCCTTCTCCTCAGGCCAGGTGCTTTCTTCATGTTTCCAGTGTTAATGTAGCAGTAACTGCCTGAGGGGTGATGTTTGCACTGATGCAAATATCTTTAAGACTTTTTTCCCCTCTGTTCTTCATATCAGTCCAAAAGACTGAGGTCAACTGAGACACTTAAACCTATCTATGTTGAGATGGAAGGACTAATACTTGCTGACCCCTGGATGCATGTCGGTAGCAAGAGCTCCATCCTCTAATATCAGTATCAAACATACATGGCTTCAGCAAGCAATGAACTTGGTCTTGGTCGGTTTCCTTCAGTAAACCCTAAGTGTCTTCCCTTTACAACACCTTCTTTCTTATTCCTATTATTCACACTTTTATTGCCCCCCTCCCTGATATATACCTGCACATTCCTAAGAACATCCCAGCATTTTGACAATGACAGTTTTAAATTTATCTAACCTGAATAGTGTCAACAGTTTGTAGTGAGATAAACAGAAAGTATGCATCAAGAAACACACTTCTGAATTGCATACGGTTGTCAACAGATGGGAAAATGGACAGAAAAATGAAGCATGAAATTTGATGTTATTGAGTGGAAGGAAATATTTTGGTTTTATCGTCAGTTCTTCATGCTACTTAACAGAAGAAGAGGAAGAGGTCTAAAAATAAACTGATGTATGAGGGCTATAGAAAATGTGTAAGAAAGAATGACTTGAATCAAGATTGTTGTAGAAAAATAAATAAATAAGACCATTAAAGAAGATGGGTGCAGTCATCAGAAAACCTGTGACATTAACTTTTATGAAGCAGTTAAAATTCTCACTGCAGCTCCAGATTTGCATGTGGACTATGACCAATCATTCACTTTGCAAACAATATGAGATAAATTTACAACTTAGCTTGTGTTCTGTATGGCTCAATTCAAATGAATCAAACAATATGCAATAAATTTCACGGATTGTTAAGTTTTAGATCTGGTGATGTAAATCACATGTGGGTTCATATCACAGAGAGTTTGCTATTGGGTTGATGAAGCAGTAAAGTACAGAGCCACGTCTTGTTCTGAGTAGCCAGGCTTCAGTATAGTGAAAAATACAATAGAGAGATAAAGAAAGGTGGGGGAAAAAAAAAAGCTTATTGCCTTAAAGAAACACATAAATAACAGCCATTAAACCACCTGCTTAACCCACCTGAGAGACTAGAAAGCTTCATCAGTGAGCTCCATTCAGTGACTAAAATTGCTGAGACAATTTCTCCAGTAACAGTCCAGAAGTATAGCTATTATGATTTCTTTCAAGCTCAACTAGTTCTGTTGGTTGAAACCAGAAGTATTTTACTCTCTGCTTTTGAAGCAGTTATAGATTTTGATTTCATGGCAATATTTGCTCTTTATTTTACTCACAATCAGAAGACCAGGCTTGTCATGAAGCAAAATAAGTTCAGATTCCAATATATGCAATTAAGCTCTTGTAATGAGTCTCCTATTAGCTTGAGATTCTGAAATAATGCACATTCCACAGTAAATTTGGAGTTTCCAATCCGATACTGATTCTGTGGATATCATTTATGTGAACTTCATTATGAATTTTCTTCTTAATATAATCTTTTATGCATAAAGCATCCACCTCAATTTCTTGATTTGGATTTACTCAGTTTTCTTTCCACTTTTGATTTGTAGTCTGGAAAGCATCTGTTTGTAGAAGAGTCTATCCTTGACACATATATCTTTTCAGATGCTGAAAACAACATCATTATCACAAACACCATGTAAAAAGCTTTTGCATATACCATCTTCCAAATATCCACTTCAGACAAAGTATGTAAGGGACTTGATAATTATTTTTGGGGTGGAAAGATGTGATGGTTTGGGTTTATTTGCTGTTCTAAGGTCACCAGATGTGTATAATTCAGTAACTGAGCTAGAAAAAAAACTAAAGGAAACATTCCCTCAGGAGTTTTTTCAAAAGTTTTGATTAGTGAAAATGTATACGTCAGTATTTCTGATTTCAAGTTGGCATAAAATGAGCGAATAATAAACTCTTACATTTTTCATGAGTAATTTTGACATATAATGAAGAATATTTCTGTTCCAAGATACAGGTGTGATATATACCCCATTTCTAATCTGCTTTTGCTACACTATAAGACTGGTTGTACAGTACTGAAATACAGCACTGCTCTATAAGATTAAGCTTTTGAGAGAGAGAGGACAAATGATTCCTTTAGATCAAACATGAGACATGTGTAGACCAGTCATGAAGGGCTGTTGGTAGGCTTCAAAAGCAAGATCACAATCACCCAGACCTTGCAAAGGTGAAGGTGGGTGTGAGACACCTTGAACCAAATGTTAGATTTTGGTCTTTTCCTGCTTATCTTGGAGGAAAGTAACTTCACGTCACCTGAAGGTCTAATGGCCCCTTAAGCACAGTAAAAACAAACCACAGCATTGGAAAGAAGGGACTCTGAAGGATGTTAAACTCAATTCTGATTACACTGGCCCAGTAGTTATCAAGAAGTAAGTTCAAACATTTCAGAAAGAGTGAATAAAATTTATTCTAGGGAACAAAAACCAAGAAAAATCATAAGAACAATGAAAAGAAAGAGGAGGGGAAAGAGCATAAAAAGAAAGTAAAAAGAGGAGATGAAGCATATATTCAAGTATTTATATGCAAAGTCTTATCAAATCTTTCTTTTGTCATCTAGCAATAGATCCACTGACCACTATCTTTGTACAAAAACAAATCATCAGTTGTGCTTCCCTGCCTATCATTAGAGAGCTGTCTCTGATGTTCTCAGAAGCAACCCATTTAGTCTGCCTTGAGCAAATGCCTTATTAATAATCTTCTTTGTTTTTGTGCATTGGTTCATTAAGTTCATGCATGCATAAAGTTGCTGTTGTTGCAGATAATATACAAAGCCTTTATAAACCTAGGCTTTTCAAATTGTTAAAACATTTATTAATTCAGGAAAATGCTATATGTTTCTAAAATCTTATTTTAACCAAGGCACTTGATTAGTCTTTTGGTTTTTTCTCTTTTACAACACATATTTAGATTTTTCAAATTTTCTTTTTGAGATGAACTCTTTCCTGTGAAGGCATCTTTTCTAGCAAATGTCTCTCTCTGCTTTTTCCCCACCAAATTTATTTGCGCCATAAGTCCTTGTGGATGGAAACTAGGACACCAGAGTGCTTGCCATAGCTGTGCAAGTCCCTGCTTGCTTTGTTTGAATAGTATGCAGAAAATAAAACAACTATAAGTATATATCCAAAAATTTTAAAATGCTTTATTATTTTCTGCTTTGCAAAACTGAATCAAAATTGTTTTGTTTGCTTCAGAAATGTTCCATCTGAGACAAAATAAAACACCTCTGAAAACAAAAAAGAAATGTGAGAAAATGACTCTCCTGAGAGTGCTCTAGCTGTAGGGACATCCTGGGAAAGCACTTTCAGTCCCTCCTACAGAGCCTGTCAGACTTCAGATAAATTGTTAGATATTTGTTGGTGCATTGGCTGGCGTCCATGAACAAGGCAAATGGCCTAACTGCCAGGCTGGAATCATTTTTGCAGTCTGGCATAATGACTGTTTAAGTATTTTTGTACAAAGAGGAAACATGCAAGCAGAGACTGGGAAAGCTGTGCATCAGAATAAATGGTTAACTATTAAGACCTTCATGCAAGAAGTAAAGCATATACATTCAAATTCTGGTCCTGTGTCAAGCAGAGGCTTTGATTATATTCAACAAAGTATCCCAGTTCTAGAATGAGATTACTTACTATCCTTTTCACTTGCTTTGTTTCAGTCTCTACAAAGTTGAAATATAGGCTTGTACGTGCTCACAGTGAGAGTCGAATTTACAAGTCCAAGTAGTCAGCTCATTGCTGAGGCACTGAATATAAGCTGCTGCCATCATATTTTTCTGTAGTTCTTTAAATTTCGCTTTCAAAATATTTCTTTTGATAAAATGACTGTACAAATTGTACCCAAATTTAAAAAATCCAGTTTTCTGGTACAGAAAAGCGATTCTGGGCCAGTTCTAGTGTTCAAAACCAACCAACCAAAAATAAAACCTCACACATAGCGGCAAGAGGTGTTCAGTAAAAGGTAATAGACATGCTGTTATGAGGCAAGACAGAAAAGATATGAGGTAAACAGACCTGAGGGAGACCTAACTAAAAAGAACTTTAGTTATATTTTATATATCTATATTATATATTATATNCACATGGCCCACAGAAAGAACGTTTTATTCAATATTTAGATTATTCAATTATTAATATATTATTTTATTCAATTGATAATATATAATTTCATTATTCAATTTTTATTACATTCAATTTTTCATAGTATTTATAAAATGAGTCTAAAGAGGCTGGACCACACAGAAATGCCTGTATTGGTCTGGAACTCACTAAATATGCTATTTGAAATACATGTAAATATACATATCAGAGATTACTTTCAAACTGCACATTACTTTTCTGTCTAGCAATTCATCCTCTTTTTCCTTTTGAAAGGGAATTTTACATAAAGGTTTCAAAATTTTTGGAGGTTTGCGAAGATTTAAGTTGCAGTGTTACTGATTTTAAATGCAATTTCAGCTCCTAATTCACTTGAACTCTTTTAATAAAAAAGATACCTTTTTCTTTAAAGTTTTTGTGAGTTGTATTTTGTTACGAAAAGAAAATTAATGAGGCTTGTAGTTTAAAATAAATAAATAAAGTCCTTCAACACCTGAGAATTTGTATGGCAGTGCTGGATCTCATTATTTCAGCCATTCTTGCTATTTTCGCTTTTCAATCCTCATGTTCATTTAATGCAGCAGGGGTATGAGAAAAAAAAGTTGTGTTCTGATTTTCTAATTTACCAGTTCACCAGTGCAGACTTCATAGACTCACTGCCTTCAAAGTAATGGAGTGGAATTCAATATATATTGTATCTTCTTTTAAAAGGAATATAAATAGCATGAAAACTGTATATTGCTGGTTTCTGATGCTTGCATTTGAAAATCCTGCACACTAGGATAGATAGTATCAGTTCATACAAGTACTGTAGCTCCTTGTGTATTGGTTCAGAAGTAATATATAGCATGACATCCATCTCCTTCTGGATTTAAAACTGGGTAAAGTGATTTTTACAAAGGGTATGAATGAATCTAAGACTATTGATAAGCAACTACAGAGAAGCATCTTGCAACAGCGCACGGTGGGATGGCCAAGTTGGCTCAGCATAGTTGTGTGACCAGCTGAGCTGAATTGTCTGTGTTTTCCGGCAGGACATATTTCTTTCTTTCTTTTTTTTTTTTTTTTTTTTTTTTTTTTTTTTTTTTTTTTTTTTTTTTTTTTCTCCAATGGCTGAACTCAATGGTCTTAAAGGTATTTTCCAACCTAAATGATTCTAGGATAACAGAGGTATATGCCATCTCCACTTCCTTCAGTCTCAGGGAGGAAAAAAGTCAGGCTTGGTTGACCTCTGTCTTGCAACATTTTCTTTTTGTTCCAGTGTTTCTGGAAACTAGCTGTGTTTATTCTATAGAAGTATTTTTTCTCTTGCCCAGATGACTTTGTCTCTGCATTATTTCCAAGGGTTCTAGTACTGGGAAGTTAATTTTATTTTTTCCTTCCTGCACCTTTACTTCTTAGAAAACAGAAGAAAAACTTAGAAAAAAAATGAAGTGGAACGTCATGAAACAATCTTCTCTTTTAAGGATGGCATGAAGGATGCTTATCAGATAGAAGTATTTACTTTGAAGAAAAAAGTAGTTAAAATAATTATACTTAGTGGTAAATTTTCCCCTTCTTTTACAAAAATTTAAATGAGCATTTTTTACCTCTGATTCACAAAATTACAATGAATTTTGTGAGTGGTGATGTGTTCCAAGAGTCTGTTGTCTTCTGGAAAAGTTTTTGTGTCTCTGAAATAGTAAGGCGTAGGTATTTGTAGTAAGTTTGTGATCAGAGTACCCTAAAGAAGCACATGTCCAAGTAATGCACTGTGAAGCTCTTCAGCAAGAAAGTTGTTAAGTGTGCATTTGAGGTTCTTAATCATCTGCAGTGACCTTGGCAATAATCACAATTCATTGTAAATTTTTACTTCAGCTGTAGTCTGGGGTAAAGCTTTAATTAAAATATAGATGCAAGAACAAGATTGATACAACTAGAAAAAATATTTTCAGGGCGATGGCAGCGTGGGAATAAAGGTAATTCCAAGAAGATCAATACCATATGAAACAAATGGAAACTCATCATTATTAATGGAGAGGAGTGACATGATTTACTTAATGGAATCTCAATTGCTTCAGTGATTTCAACTCAGGTTTACCAGGGGAAGCAATATTATACTATAGCACAAAGGTAACAATTGCAATATAATATTACACGGATTTTTGTATGTCCATCACCTTTTCTAATGAGTAAGCAAAGAAAAAGTTCCATTATTTTACAAACACCATAGAAAAAATTATAAAAATGCATGTTTTCCTTTTCTTACCCACATAAGAATCATACTGGCATAATCAGAAAAAAATTAAGTAAGCAGTGCTTAGTTTGTTTGCTTAGAAGCTTGCTCTGACTTCAGGAAAATATTCTACTAACTCACATGGGGACTAATTGCAGTAACAGTGGCTTGTATTAGCAGATTAGGATGATTTAGTACTGCTTATTGAAATCTTCCCTATGACCTCAGCTTCCAGTCTCTTAAGCCTCAAAAATGTTTGTTTTAAAACTCTTCAGGTACAAGCTTTTTCAGCTTAATAGCATCAGTTTCAATGATAGTTGCAGTAGCAGAGGGTTAATAATAATATTGTATTACCCCGCAGTTCATTGGTTTGGCCTTCCTTCTCCTGGTTTATCTGCCCTAAGACCAAATTATTACCCTGTAATAAAATGAAAAATCACTATTATTGCTTAATGTAAGTACACTTAAAATTATCATTACTAATATGCTTGGTAAGGTTAAATCATGAGGTCTTTGATGCTAACTTCAAAAATTACATCTCTTCTTTAACTAGAATAAATGAAATGGTTGCTTCTCTCTAATTAAAAGCAAAATGTATCTATAGTACTTGGCAATTATCTGTCACTTAACACTGTATTACAGCAACATTTATAGTGTTCATTATATTATAATTACAATTACCTTACATTTACTGAGAGTCCAATCCTCAGAAATCTAAGCAGTCTGAGCAAATAAATCATGTTTGTTTTAAACCTAAAGGGATCTTTTGCACCAAACCGAAGGTGAAGTTCATGTGTCTGTTAGATACGTTACCAAGAGAGCCCTTTTGTCCTTTCTCTATGCGGAGAATTAGGGTGATATTGTCAGCAGCTTTAAGCATCCCCTAGGGTCCTCTTTGCAGTGACAGAGCTACAGGTGCTTTCTAGAGAAGAAGTGATTCCCTTTCCTTGATCCCTGAATTTTGGGCTGTCAGTGTAAAAAAAGACTGTATTTCCATTTCTTGTCTCTTTTTAAGGCAGTGGCAAGCAGTAAGGAGTGAGTGGTGAAGAGAAAGGGAACTCCAGCTGGTTTTACTCTTGCAGGGAGTGAAAGCAGTACAGCATGGATGGGACACCAGCTGGGCTGAAAGCTTAAGAGAAAGGAGAAGAGTTACCTTGGAATGAACGAGTGCTATTCTGACTAAACAAAATATTTTGTAAAATGATCTTCCTTTTTTACTTTTTTGCGTGATAAGTGTTATTTCTTCTTCCTCCTTCTTTCCCAACTTTTCTGTATTCATGTTCTTTCTATTTTGGCTCTAAACATTAGCACAATCATGCTTTGCTTGTGTGAGTACTCCCTGGAAAACAGATTTCAAACTTAGAAGCCTGAATAATTATTATAAGGGATTTTTTTTTTTTTTAAATGGGGCATTTGCACAATGTGGAGTTCATGCTGTGTTAGTTAGTTTCTTAATTTAATGTGAACTATCACTGTGCAAATTGTGAACATTCACAATCTACAAAACAAGAAATTTGTTTTTTAGTTCTTCAAGACGCTTGTGAAAATTTCAAAGTCCTCAATCCCCAACACATGCAGAAAAAAGATAATTACTATGAATTACTATGTTCTTGTTTGCAGTGGGAAGGCAATATTTATAAAAGGTGAAGTAACTACTTCTGCTTGTAGATTGAATGCTGAGAGAAGCAGTGAATACAAACTATTGAATGAGTGAGCAATACAATGATATATAGAGAAAATAATTCAGAAAATTTTTCTACTGATCAAACAAAAGAGTAAGTCCATTTGTCTGTATAAGAGCATTATATTTTGTGGGTAATATACTTTTAAAACATTCGGAGCACAGCACAGGAGACATCTGTAGTCTCACAAATGTGTCCCTACTTGTTATTTTTGCAGTTTACCAGACAGATCCTGCTGTTTTGCTAAGATCTCTGCTATGCCATTGAAATCAAAGGAAGCTTTGATTTTAATGGGAACAGGATCAAGGTTTAGCCACTCAACATGTCCTTGAGCCAAAGCAAAACTTCCAAGGAGGTTAATGTTGAGAGCATTGTTTTGATTGCATAATGATTCCAATAGACAAGATAGAAAAAATCTTTGGGCTGCACTGAAATTGAAAGTGTACATGTCTATTATAAACTTGCAATATTTCATCTAACCCACTGTGCTGAACAGTCACAAAATGAACCTATGCAGTGGCTGAACTGCTGTCCATAAACCAAAAGCAAGCAATAGAACGTTATTCCATTTCTATTTCTGTAATATAGTTATTTCTATGTTATTGCAGCAATAGTGAAAACCAGTATCTCTACAATGAAATGCTGCATTTTGGGAATCATTTACAGATATGTTGTTGTAAACAAGCATTTTCTGCAAAACAATGAAATGCAATCTTTACAAAATGAAATTATTCAGCAAGATGATCAAAAATTTTCCCCTAAGTAGATTTACCCACAGTAGGAAATATGGAGTAAAGACACAGTCTTCCAGAAGATTAAAGTACTGAGAGTTAACCTTTAATTTAAAATCCTGCATAAGCAAATTTTCTACATCGTCAGTAGCTGTCTGTGGCTTGAGATGTCATAGCACTTTTTAGGATCTATTTGTAGTAGGTAAATTTTCCTGAACGGGTACAATCCTAGTAGAGAAACTACAGGAGCATATTTTGCCAAACTCCAAGAAAAATACTGATATTCTGCCAAAAAGTTTTAAAAATATGAGGATGTCCTCAACAATTTGAAGGTGTTGACAAAATAAATTTTCTTTATAAACCATTTTTTCTCAATTCTATTTTTAAGAAAGCATGAGGCTCATTTTGAAAGAAGTTGGGGTTAAATATTTTCAGTAATACATACCAGTTTTAGGGCTGACCTTGGAATAGCTTGCTTTTCTTTTGTCCCACCTTATGCTTTAACTGAGGATGAAGAAAGCTTTTCCTCATAGAACAGTGAATGTGATTCTGTGTACTGTCACATTGTACAGAATTCAAGAAAAAATCTGAATCTAGTTTTGGATTTAGAACTGATTTTTTAAAAATTAATTTACCAATACTGGGAACCAAACTCTTGTATTCATTATGGTGAGTCAATCTATATAATTACTGGTCAGCTGGAAATTATATTAAATGTATTTATATGCATTCCACGGTTTTCACTTAACTTGTAAAATTTGTCTTCATATGCTATATGGAAGCCTCATTGAAATTATTTTCTGATATTCCATTAAATATTATTATTTATATATTTTAATTTTATTCTACAGTTCTGAGTTGTTTCCACAATCTTGCTGAAATACTTCATCCTTCAACAGCAAATTTTTCTTACTGGGACAGATAATAAGAATAGATAGGAAGAAATAAAAATTTAATAGTCTTTTCAAAACTTAATGATGCAAATCAGTCAGTGCATCTGTGCATATTAATTCCAAGCAATCCTACAGTTATGAAAACAAAAACCTGTTTTTCTAAAACAATGATAAATGCAATTAACTAAATGTTTCAAGGCAAATTGCACTTTTACTTATTTTATTAACCAATTGATAAAACAATCCTAAGGTATTCAATGGGTGTAAACATCTGCTGTTTATGCTTCTTCCACAGTACCACAGGTGACTAATTATTTTGCAGGTGTCATGGAGAAAAAAAATTGGTTAATCAACCAGTCAATTTAGCCTAAGGTACTGCAAGTGAGAGCTGCTGCTTCAAGCTTTGTGTGCACGTGCATGTGAGCCTGCACATGTGCGTGTAATCACATTCTGGACTTTATTCCACTTCTTTTTACAAGGTAGAGAGGTTTCAGGTTTTGGCAAGGAAGTTGCACTGACACAGATCCAGATCAAAGACTGTGTGGCACAGAGACGAACTTCCTTTTTTTCACACTTAAGTTAACTTGACTTAGACTAGCAAAAGGAGGAGAGGTAACATACCATCTGGGGACAACTTGTCTCAACTTGGGTGACATTTCTGAAGGGAATCAGAGGGACATCTCTGTAATTTTTTCTTGATATGATATTAACTGCAGTGATCCAAATGAAGGTTTTAGGCTCAGGTGTTATGCTGATTATTAAAAATACTCATTCAGGGGATCTCAATTGGATGAGGGAACAGAGTGTCTCTTCAAGAAGTTCAATGACAATACAAAACTGGGAGGAGTGTAATAACCCAGAGGCCTGCAAGGCCCTTCAGGTTGGAGAGATGGACAGAGAAGAACTGTCTGAAATGGAACAAGGGCAAATTCAGGGTCCTGCACCTGGGGAAGACTAACCCTGGGCTTGAGCAGAAACTGATGCAGAGGACGTTCATCTGAATATGAAGAAGCGCTTCTTTACTGTGTGAGTGATCTCTCGCTGGAACAGATTGTGCAGAGAAGCTGTGGAGTTTCTATCACTGGAGATATTCAAGAACCATCTGGATGCAATCCTGTGCCATGTGTTCTAGGACGACCCTGCTTGAGCAGGGTGGCTGGATCAGATGACCCACTCTGGTCCCTTCCAACCTTACCCATTCTGTGATTCTGTGATCCTCAGGTCGAACCAAACTATTAGGATCATAGTGGCTAAATCATGGTCCAATTTTATGAACTTAGGGAAACTACTATACTTGCTCAACTTGACATATAGATAGAAGTCAGGAGAAAACTTTGCAATAGAGTTTATGTCCACACAGCCCCTGCGAGAAGCAGGATCACCATGTTAATCCTGTGCCTGAACCTGTGGTCATGGCCAGGCTCTTCCCACAGCCTCTATTAAAGCTCTAGAGAGCAGACAGATGGATGAAACAAATGCAAGGGTGGCTCTGCTGATTAAATAAAGTGCCAGTGGAAGGCAGTTTCAGTGTAAGCCTTAGCATATGTTGGGTTTTAGTTCTAGCCTGCTGTCACCCCCACACTACATGGACAACATCTGTCCTGTGCTCTGTAAGGTCAAACCAGAGGAAAGAGTCAGCTTGGTCCTGAGTCATCTTCCTTCAATGGCATTGCCCAATGCAGAGACCAATCACAGGGTGCTTCCAAAACTGATGTAGCATGTGAAGGTTAGACCGTTCTGGAAAGCATCCTGTAGATGGTGTATACACCTGACTTTAGCCTTGAGACAGTGCTATGAGAACATACTGGATATGCTGGGCATCCAGCTATTCATCATCAGTAGCCTACCATGTAAGGCAGGCAGGTCTTGGTGTCCTGGGCAGTCAGAGACAATAAACAACAGCCCTCAAACTACTTAGTCCTCTAGAGGTAACAATCTAATTTGGATATCATTGCAACATCTCTTCAACAATAGAATGCACATGTGACATCTATCTGCCCAGGATAGTAGAAATTCTGACTATAGAACCCTGTTTAAACAGGACAAGGCAGAAAGCAACTATGCAATACCTTTAAATGAAAATACTATTAGCAAACCTGTAACTAATCATTCTTTTTCATAGTCTGACGTTAGTAGTCTTAGAATGTTAAAGTTCAATAAGTATTATAATATTGCACTTTTCACTCCCACAAAAATGCTTTAATGGCCTTTAAAACCAGCACAATCAAGCCATGATTTTATTGTCAACAGTCTAGCACAAAACTTGCTCTTTGGAATTTGGTTTTTAGGTAACATAGTCACGTTTCAACTGTGCTGTGAACACAGAATAAATGGCTTGTGATGTTTAGCACTCTTGGTTAAAATCCCATTTTTACAGTTCAAGAAAAGTGCTATGACCCATGCACTGCAACTACTGATTTATCTGCACAGCAGCTTGGGTACCAAACCAGTTTTAAAATACTTCTGAAAACATCAAATATGTTATGACTTAAAACCAAACAACAGTAAAATAACATTGTTGAGTTTCTGGCAAGCGTAAAAACTGAATGCAAACAAAACAATGTACACCATCCTAAAAGCACCTTACTTGAGAGAGTTTGTAAGCAGTATGAAAGAAGTATACAGTCATGTCAGGGAGCAAATTTAGACATTCAGAGATATGTCAGACATAATTACATATACAAATTATTTTTTTCCTCTAAAACATTGTGTAAAGCTTCCTTAGTGAGTTTGTGCTATAGAAAAGGCTAGTAACAGATTTACACTCAGCTACATCACTACAACCAGTTCAACCAATATCAGACTGAGAGCAAATGCTGGTATATGGTCCTACAAAATGTGGACTGGTTCCCAGTTCCAGCCTGGTTTTGGATGCCCATGTTTTGCATTATAGAGCATATGAAGTTAAGCTGTTGTACCTGGAGAGCTGCCACTCTGAAAACTTCTTACATATGACTCAAAGGAGTGCTACTCTTCATCCTAGACTCCTAAATTTTCTGCTGTATAAACTTTACTTAGGTAGGTTTGAACACTTTTTCAGGAATGAATATTAATTAAGGCAGATATGAGCACTTCACAATCAATCCCAGCACAGGACTATACCCTTCTATGGTACAGCCAAATTCATAGACTTTCCTTTGCTCCACCACACTCTATATGTTTTTTTTTATGCAGTAGGAAATACATTGCCAAAGATATATATTTTATTAGAGAAAGCTAGTTTGCATAGACAAAATTTTCTACTGTTAGATACATGGGAAAGCTAATTTAGAGCTTGGGTATCCTTAACAGGATGGAGTTTTACCAAACCTGCAGCAAATTTTACCTAGGTCGTTTTACCCAAGTTTCTATAGTTCAGATCAAAGTATATGAGTTAGAAGAACTTTTCTCTAAAGCCATGTTTTCCTGCAAAGACCAAACAACTTTCAGTCACTAAGGACTGAATTTTCAATTTTCCATACCTCCCCTGATGAGCTAGAGGGTTCACCTTCTTTAACAGCACTTCACTCTTCAAAGAGGATGGTGTGGTCTGCTGTGCTTAAACGTGCGGTCAATCCCTGACTGCACTGTGAGAACACAGAGGACCTACTCTGTCTCTGCTCCTGTACCCAAGAGGCTTCAAAGGAGCTAGTGCTTTGACCTTGCCCATATGCTAGCCAGCAGACCTGGCTGGCTGAGTTGGCATTCATCCAGGAACAGAGGGATTCTGCACTGCCCAGATCCAAGGTCATATCCAGTAAGTTAAAACTATCCTTCACCGTTTATAGATGTGCAACAAAAATTCACTCACAATGAATATTGCAAAACGTTCCTTAAAACCAACATAGAGCTGCTGAATCAAAAGCATTTAATCCTACTGTGTTGTTTTGAGGAGAAATTTTGGTAGCCAAAATACTGCTGAAATAAGGTAAGAAACCATAAAAATTATATTACCAGGCTTTATTTACAAGTATAATTTGCCTGTTTAACCCTTTTTCCCCACCAGCTTTATTAAATTACTAACAATAATTGATTAAAAGAGTTTGTACAATATATTCTATGTAATGCTATGACCATTGAAACAAGTAGTTTGTAAGGGAATTCCAGAGGTCATATAGTTCAACCTCTTGCTCAGAGGAATTCTAGTTAGGGCAAATTGCTCCAGGTCCTGTAGAATGAAATAATTTGTGTCTCTGTAAATGGAGATTTCACAACTTACTGAGCAACTGGTCCAGTGTTTTACTCTTCTCCTAGTGAATGTTTTGTTTCCTAATCAGATCAGAGTTTCCTATATTCCAAGCTGTGCCCATTGTCTCACATACTTCTAAAGTACACTTTTGACCTCTTATCTTCACTATACCTTCCCATCAGGGAACTGCTAACCGCAGTAATATGTTTCCTGACTCTCCTATTTTTAAGACTGGACTGAACAGACCCTGTTCTCTCAGCTTGTTTTTGTATGCCCAAGCTCCAGCCCTCCAACAATCTTAAGGCCCCTCTGCTAGACTTTCTCCAATTTATCCGTGCCCCTTTTGTGCCATCGAGCCCAAGAAAGGGCACAGTACTTGATGAGGTCCCAGGAGACCTCAATAGAGAGGAATATCCTTGGCCTGATAGCTACACACTTGCTAATTCATAGTTGGCCTTCTTTGCTGCAAGAGCACATCACTGAATCATGTTGAAAATATGAATTGAACGTATACTTCCAAACTGAACTATCTCAATAATTCCAGACAGACATTTAAAATATTTCTATTGAATTTTCAGAAATTTTTTTCTGCTTCAGAAAGACGAACAAATGGTTTTTGAAATTTCTTGGAAATGAAAATGAGATTTCCCATAAAATCTGTTAGACCAACTTTTCAAAGATTCCAGTCTTTGATAATTAAAGTGCTATAAATAGGAAAAGAGGGCAGATAGATACATCTGCAGAGACCTGCTTCAGTTTCGATGTAACAGTACATATGTCTTTTCTTAAGACAATATAATTTCTTCTAAACAAAATTATGTCTTTCCAGAGCTTCTACTTGAAGCATGTCCACTTGTAGAATAATAGTTTTAGGTCAAAAAGATTTTTATACAAGAAAAATATATACATTCTTCTGTGACATATTAATGGAAATATTTTCTTGATACTATACTTTTACAGTTTTGATAGCTCAATCAAACCTTCTAATCACCCAGAATGGTGTACAACTTATTTTATTAAATCAGCTATCTGGGTTGTGCTGTGCAGGACGTGAGTGTATAAACACAATAAGCAGTAGACAAATAGTTTTAACAAGAATATAACTACACATACAAGCCCCGCCGCCGGATAATATGCAGACACTGAGCCAAAAAAATCACACAGGAATAGATATTCACAGATATTCCCTTCTCTTTCTTGAGTATCTAAGCAAGTGGGAAGCACAATGCCAAACCAAGTGCTTTGGTACTGCAAGAGTACTGTCAAAGCACTGTTCATCTCCCATGACTCGAAATAAGTAGTTCTGGGGATTACACAAGATTGTCTAATTCTTCTGTACATGTGTTGCTACTTGAATTATGAAGCTGAAGGAAAACTTTGTCCATCACAATGCAATGACTGAAGTTTGTTTGCTTTACATCACTATTGCCCCCATAGATTGAAAATTGAGGAATATATTTCTGAGTCTAAGTTTCTTAGAAATATAAAACAATTATTCAAATAACAGATGTAAGAGTGCATAAGAGTGAATATTAATGGTGCTGGATTGTTTGTAAACCTTAGGAAAGTCTCTCTCAGTGTATGCCATTGTGAGAATTGTGCCCAAAGAGGAAAAGTTAGTAGTAGGAGGAAACAAAACAAGCCTCTGGGAAAAATAAAGATTTTACACAACAGTAATTTTAAAGTTATTTTTTCTAAACAGCTATGGCTTTCTTTCAGGTCAGCAACTCTGGTGAGGCAATTGGCTGATAGAACCTGTGATTTGAAGTGAATCAAACCTAAAGGGGCAAAGACAAGTATATCCAATCCCATTCTACATCTTCCTTACTCTCCAAGGAACATAGTGAACCATTCCCTAGTTCTTTATCATTGAAGTGTTTGCACATCCAAGGGGAGACTGGTTCCATCACCAGGTGATCTCTGGGTTCCTTATTGTGACATCTAAGCAGTCTCCTCTCTGACAGAGTTTGGGTTGAACTTCTGAGTTGGTGAACTTGTGACTGAGATTTCCAGCGTGCTGAGAAGTTTTGATGAACCTTCCCCCCCTTTCAGAAGCACAGTAGTTCTCAAAGTACTGAAAGACATTTCTCCTAAGCATAGCAGAGTCTTACCTTGCGTCAACACAGCTCATCTATCTTCTGTTCCTTTCCTGATTACTTCATCTACACTTGGCATATTTGGCAGGTATCTCAGGAGGAAGTCTACATGGGTCAGACCATCGGACTCTTTTAAACTGTGGCCTGAGGTAGGGTTGAGATACCTTCTGATATCACTTACAATTGTTTTCTTTCAGATCATCAAAAGGTCATCTGTACGTTAAGTTCTCGAATAACTAAAAATAAGGAGGAAAAATCACCAAGCACAATATTACTTTATGTTTCTTTCTCAGTGTTCCTGAGAAAAAAAAGAAATCTTACATAAACCCAATATTTTGAAAAACACTGGTGGATTTATTTAGCAAAAAAATATATAAAAGTAGACTTTTTTCCACTGATGTCCTAAATAATATTTTGATAATCATATATTTCCCTTTCCTATCACAGCTCATTGAAAAGAAGATCATTTTTAAAGAAGAAAACTTTAGAAACTCTCAGTTCATCTCAGATGTCATGAGATTCTCTCTTTTATTCATTTGAATTTGTCAGACCAACACAGTTACCTTATTAACTGCATGTGCTGCCTATACAGCACCCACAGTGTGACTTAACAAAATGATGCTACTGAAAAGCAAAAAAAATACTCAAATGAATTTCAGATATCTACTGCCTTCCAGACATACAAAAATCTTGCCAGCTGGTCTCATGGTCTCATGCTCTTTGTTAGTTTGTTTTTGTTTGTTTCTGTTCAGGTTTTGTTTGTGTTTTGGCCTTGCCTTCACAAAAATCAAAGAGCAAACCCTTGGAAAAAGTGCTGTTGCAAACTAATTGTCCAGGTGCCTCTTTAGTCAGGTAATTAACACTTTGGATTTTGAATGTCATAATGTACATAATCCTTTGTGAATCTTGTCAGATTGTCTTCTTGTCACCGATCTTCTGGTAAAGCTTTTCAAACTGTCAAAGCAATATTTTCTCTGGTTTTCACAGGAATTCAGCTCCTTTCATCTCCAGTGATTTGGATCTCAGTCTTTCATCTTTTAAGTGTAGTTAAGGCATTGATTTCTCATACAGAAGAGTTTCTAAAGACAATGACACTAAATTTTACGTGGTTTTAGATTCTTGTGGTAATGGGAGCAACATATGTGAAGAACGTAATGGATTGTTTATACTGAAAAAAAGAAACACTTCATACCAGGAAGACCTCAAGAGATCCTTAAACATTAAAATAAAATTCTTGTTTTGGAGGTTGTGTGCATTATATATAGTGTAGACCTAGCAAACTCTTACAGTGGGGTAAAAGTAGACGTGCAATGTTAAAGCAAATTGAGTCTACTTGACACTGTCAAGGGAAAACCTTACCAAATCATACATGTGAGATTATGCCTTTAGGGAATCAGAGTAGTAAACTCATCGCAGTTTCCAAGAATACATGTATTTATTTCATCTTCAATAAAACCAGGTAGTTCCATTAAATCACAGTAAAATTTAAAGATATATGAGCCAGTCTAATTAATTACATGAAAAATAGAAAAAGAACTGTAATTGAGAGATTAGTAAAGGAAATTTGGGCTATATCACCTTTGCTTTTCCTTGTTCCTCTCTTGGCCATGTTGGTGTCCAAGTTTGTGACTAAAACTCAAAAAACAAAAAGTTTTTGCTTATATTGTAAAATGGATATGGGAGAAAACCACCTTAGAACAATGTGGTGTTTTCTGTCTTCTTATATTTTAAATTGGTAATTTTTTTCTCTTTTTCTTTGCATTTGAACTTCTACATCAGCTTTGATGTCTTGAAAGAGTCATTAAACTATGTGTTGGAAGTTCACACTTGCATTTCTCCAGAGAACATATCTCATCTCATCAAGAGACAGCAAAGGTTTGTACATACAGGCTTAGTTCACTTGATACAGTAATATTTCAATCTGATCACTGATTTAGACTTCTTTTTTTAGTAATCGTCACATGACCTTCTGTTCCATGGGGCTAATGATAGCAGAAAATCTTTATCCCCTTTCATTCAGACAAGTTATTAATAAAAACCCCTCTTTCTTATCAGAAAGGTAGTGAAAAAAACCCTCTGGGGATTCAGTTCGCACTTTTTTTTTTTTTTTTAATTTACAATTATTCCCTTCCTCTTTCCAAAGCAAGAATGAAATTAGCATTGGTTCTTTAAATGAGAATTGACTTGGGTTGCCTTTTTTATTCTTGTTGCTTAGCAGCAGCAATGCAGGCACACGGGTGGGTCTGCTTCCAGGACACTTCTACTGAGATTTGAGCTCTTCGGGGCATTTTCCACATTAACAAGATAATGTTGTATCTGATGATCTTTAAAAAAAACCACTACAAACCAAGACCCTGAAGCTCAGTGTCTGTTACTTATTTTAACTGTAACATGGTTAAAGGGAAGGAGAGACAAATACCTGTGAGGTGATGCCTGTCTTCCAAGATGAATGCATATCCTTTGGTGGCAGCGCATTTTTTGATTCGCTAATTGCACATCACTTTCTTCTATGCTTTGTTTTATACAAACAAGGCAAATTCTATGAACTGAAATTATCTGAGTATCTGAGAGAATTAGGAATTAAATAAGTAATTTTTTTTCTGAATATCTACCATTGAGTGGTTGAAGTTGTAAGTGATTAACAATTCTATTTGCTATTAAAGTCTAAACCCCTGAAAGAGTGGGGAATTCAGACCTGCTATCTGGTCTTTTCATGTCTGCTATAAAAGTATGCCTGCAAAGATGACATGAAAGTAATACACTTTCTCTATGATTTCTGGACTTTGAGCCATATTGATATGCACATCACAGAAAATTTGCTTACACCCCTTTTGTTACAGATCAATTGCTTTAGTAGATTTAGTAAAGGAAGAAACTTCAGATTTACTATATGTGTGTATTGCATAGGCAATTGGGTGTCCATTGGAAAAGAAGAATATGTAGAAAAAAGACGCTTAGGGAACTAAATATATTAGTTTGTTGCAGTAGTAATGGTTGTATGGAGCCTGGCGAACAGCAGTGTATTAATGTTGGATATAATGTAAAACTAGTTTGGTTCCTGTAGGGACATAAATATTTAAACTATTTTAATGGACCATTAAGTTAAATAAACCATTTCTGTCCATTTAAATGAATGTAAATGATTATAAATTTTTTAGAGTCTTCAAAAGTTTGAAAAACCCCATGTAATTTAAGGATTTAAAAAAAAAAGTGGTTGTCATAGGGATACTTTTACAGTAATATAATTTGTGATTCTTCAGGATGTTTGGCTACTTTTAGAAGACAGGAAGTAACTAGCAGAATGGTTTACTCCAATATGCAATTTTTAAAATTTGTATCTTTCTCACATCTTCTAAACCACTCCTGGTTACCCCAAGATTTAAGCATGAGTTTAAATTCCACTGACTGAGCTAGTTTTCTGATTTTTATGGACAAAAGGCTCCTTGTTGCCAGCCCTATGTATCCAAAATTCTGCTTTATTAACCCTCTGTCAAAATGGACTCATTTTGCTTGTGCAAATGTTTAAGTCACTAGGAAAAATACTTCAGACTCTTGTAAATGAAAAAAGGTAGAATAATGGAAAGTGATATTATGCTGTGGTTATTACTTTGCCTGGAAAAAAATCAATACAAATGGCATGAACCTGTAGGAAGTAGAATAAGAAATACATTTAAGGCCAGATGATGTTTATTTACCTGTCAGTCCTATATATTCATATGGATTCTCTGGTATGCTAAGGATTTTATGGAGTAGCTCAGGTCCACACTAATGGATAATCTGTGGTAGGGAGAGCAAACAAATGTACTTCATTTACTATTAGTGCCCTTACAAATATTTAAGAAGTCTGAATACTTCTTGTTTCTTTTGGTAATTTTCCTAACTTTTTTTCTGCCTTATTTTAAACCCTGCAAAACTACTTTACCTAGCTCTGGTAAACAAATATTTCTATGAGCCAAGTATTTGTTATTTGTAACTTTTCTACATAAAAGTCAATCCTGTTATGCAGACCTGACTTTTGCAAATATGCTTTGTAAGTGAAAGTCAATTACATTGCTAATTCTAAGAACACTGACACACGTCAAATTTTTCTGCCTATTAATTAATTTTTTCTTGATTGTTAAACCAGTGTGTTATGTATTCTTTCTGAGTTTCTATTTCTAATACAAATCAGAACCAGAGTTACTGTGAGCCATTTTCCAAAGTTAGGAACTCTCCCAACTGGTTACTTTCTTAGCTGAGCTTGCTTGGAATAATGTGTAAGTATTTAATTCTAATTGACCTTCTGCACAAAGTTACCTTCCTTTGCATATCAAAAGATGACATGCTGATCACTGCAGTATTTGGTTGGATCAAGGAAAAGGCCTTTCATAGTCTCTTTTAATCAGTATGTATAACGAAGGCTTCCTTCAGCTCCACAACACAAACTGAATGCTTCCTAGGGTCAAGGCTCCTGAATTGCAAAAGTCAGTCCTGGATGTGGGCTGAAGAATCTGAGAAATTCACAAATCTGGCCAATTAGTCTGGCAAGAGTAATCACTGACATCAGTCATACAAAATCTCTGCTTTCATGACTCATACTTTTAACCTCCAATCTACCAGATGCCATGCTGAGTTCTGCTATCACATCATTATTTTTGTGAAAAGAGGAAGTCAGGAAAAAAAAAAGTAAGTGAGGTAAGGAGTTTCTATCAGAAAAAAACAACTATTTTGAGCTAAAATGAAATGCACTATTCCTAGTTAGTGACTTTCCTATTAAACATTAATTGACTAAAACCTACTTGTCATTGTTCTGGTTACTCAAAGGAGTACTTTATAAGGTCAATCCCTTTGTTAGATGATCCTATAAAGACTGCAGGCTGAATAGTTTTTTTACAGCACTATATTATTGAATTTCAGTCTGTGCCATAAATATTTTATTACTCACCTGTCTTTAGGGGAATTCTAGCTTGAGAGAGAGAAATTCCCTCTCCACACATACTCATCAAAATAAAGTCTATATCCAGAACTTATATATGGGTTTGCGCTTTCCCACGTGCGACTATTTCTTAGAAGTTTGGTTTTATTTTTTTTATTCTTCTCTAATTCATGGTGCAGGAGATTCTCAACAGCCATATTCAAAACATATTCTTTTAAATGGGATGTTATAAAGGTTCAGGAGAATTCTTATTCCATTTCAATCAAAATATAGCTATTTCAAAAATCATTTCAAAATGCAAAACTGTAAGTGGAAAGCAAAGATAAACAATTTGGGACTATATCTTTAGATATGGAATGTGTACTGAAGTATGGAAGTGTATGGTTTTGTTGGTAAGTTCATTTTTTTTCCTTGAGGGGTCATAGCATCATATTCATGTTGACAAGAGTAATATCAGTTTAATTCAGAAAAACTGAGTAATAGCAACTCATTTTTATTTGGTGGCCTCACATGAAATCTCTCTTGGTTCAACAGTGACAGTTACCAGTGTCATAAATTGCCATCTTACAGACAGATCCAAGAACATTTTATTTTTAACAGAATACTTAGTACTGTCCTATTGTCTATAATTGGGAAATTACAGTAACGATTTAATTTTCAAGCCCTATGCCTGCTTCGTTTTTTCAAAGAAAATATTTTGTCTCTGTAGGTTTCCTAAAATGTGCTACAGCCTCTAATAAGCTTTTATGGATGACAGTTGCTGAATCATTCAATATCTTCAGTTACACAGTGTCTACTTATCTCCTTTGACAACACTTCCTTGTGATAAAATGTATGGGAACAGACATATACAGTGAATGCCTATCCTAATTTGTCAGACTTAAATGAATCCTATCCACTATCAGTTTTTTTGTAATCAAAGCGGGCACACTGTTATTGGAAATAATGGCTTAGCTGGTAATTTTTATTGATTACCAACATACATTAGAATGAGATAAATGACCAGTCTAATTGTTTGTGGATTATTGTTTCCTGTGCACTCGTTACACTGGGTCACATTGAAACAAGGGATACATTTCTCAAAGAGAACAAATATTGCTTTTTATTAGCTGAGCCAAATGTTTCTGAATGCCAACAGAAAAACAAGTGGATGCAGGTCTTCATTTACACACAGGGGAAACCTCAAGGGCAGCAGTGCAGCTGCAGTCCCAAGAATACTGAGACATACCTAGAGGACACATTCCTCAATAAAAGGACGAGTAACAGAACATTTGACTGAAAGGGACTCCTGAGATCACCTAGTCCAGGCCTCAAAGTATTTGGTCAGGCTGCTTCCGTGTCTGCCTTTTCAAAATCCCCAAGAATGAAGATTGTGCCATCTCTCTGGGCTATCTGCTGTAGTATTTGACTGCCCTCATCGTAAGTTTTGTTTCTTGATATTTTGTAGGAATTTATTTTATGATTGCTGCCTCTCCAAATGGAGTTCTCTGTAACTATCCAATAAGTAGTTGAAGACAGCAGTAAAATTATTGACCTTCTTTTGTTACAGCTGAACAAACTCAACTACCTTAGTGTCTTTTCTTACATCCTGTGCTCCAGCACTGACAAACCTCCACAGGGCAATCTTCTGATTGTTTGCTTTGTGTTGGCAGGGCTCCAAACTGGACAAGTGGCCACCCATTTACTACAATGAAATTCATTTTGCAAAGTTTAGAAGTAGTTCTTAAAACGTTCTATTCTCTTTGCTTCTGCAAAAGGATTGTATTTAGAATCCAAGTGTGCTGTGAGACATGATGGGAACTTTAAGATGTTGAAATCAAAATTCAAAATTTTCAGGTCAGATCCCATCTGAGCAGGAACAATCTGAGTGATCAGCACCCTTTCAAAGAAATTTCAGCACTCCTTTCAGGTACCCTCTAACAGGATCTTTAGGACACACAGGTATTTGCTACATTGAAGAGGCTATGAGCTATGCCCAGGAGCTGTGCATGTGCTAGAAGCAATGAGCTGCGAATCCACCAATGATTACCTCAAGGGGAAAAAGAAGTAGTGCCAACAATTAAAAAACCTGGCAGAATTCCTCCTCTCCCTGCTAACTCTGGAGGAACACAGAAGTTCTGAAAATTTATGGAAAAGAAAGGGGAAGACTGCCATTAGGAAAAAAAAAAAAAAGTGGTGGTTGAAATACTCATCTGTGATGAGAATAAGAAAAGTTTAAGCAAAAGTAGGTTAAAGTCTCTCTTTGTTTATTTAAAGAAAGGATCCACAAGGTGTCTAAATGTCCTAATCAGCAGTTTTGGCATGGACTGGTTTCTCTTTTTCTAATGTTGGGCCTCCCTAAATTTTGCACAAATAATTAAAAATTCATTTTGCCAGAGGAGAGACAGAAGCATCCTGACCACATATTGTGGTGGTTCTGGCTGGGGTAGTTAAGAGATGCAACATAAGGACACAGCTTTGTTTAGTTTAGGTCTCAACCTTTGGACTGTGCTGGGATGACTCTTCATTTTTATTTTGAAATGTTCCACTCTGAGAGATATTGTTCATAAAAATTTCTTCAAGCTAATTTTTGCACACAATGTTTGCACACAATACCTTCATCAGATCCCTAGAAAAGTGTCACTGAAATCAGTGAAAGAACTTCTCTGGAAATCCTTAAAATTAGACCAAATAAAAAGGTTTATTATTTAACCTTTAGTTCTTTTATAAAAACTAAATTTTTTGTGTAAAATCTTATCTGTTCCTGAGCTGAACATGTTTGCCTAGGCATGTGGTAAGAACCTAGTTCTGGTGTTTTCTCTGAGGCAGACTGTTCTCTTTAAAACAAGGTAGGAGTGAATACCAACTACACACTTTAGTACAACAGCATACGCTGATAAGTGGAGCTCAGGATGTAATTGCGTATGTTCTTTTATCCCATATTGTCCTTTTAGGTTCTTACATTTTGTAGTTCATGTGAAACTCAAAAGTGAACGTATAAATGAAATTGCTGGCATTCCCTGTTGACATTTTGTTCTTACTATTCCAAATCAACTGTATTACCTAATTATTATATTTCTCTACATTATCTTAAATGATTGCACTCAAATACTGGTTTTATTAAGAAGTATTTCACAAAATCTTTTTTTTATCCCTTAACCTGTTAGCTTAATTTGAAACATGAATAAAATTTTGCAGCAAATTTTATCTAAGATGGAGGCTAATAAACTATTTAGGAATATCCTGACTCATAAGATATTATGCCATCAAAAAGATAAGGTATGCCTGGTCTAGGACTGAAAACCAGTAGTGCTTGCTGTACAGAATGAAAGATGTAAATGTTTGATCCAGTGTTGTCACAGAGTAACTGATGTTGAATTGCACCTCTGAGGATCATCTAGTTTAACCTCTGTTCAGAGCACTGTCAGCTAACACAGGATGTCCAGGACTATGTCCGGCTAGGGGTTGACTATCTCTAAGGATGGAGAATCTACTATTGGACTGGGGAATCTCTTGCAGTGTTTGACCACCATCACACTGAAAAATCCCTTATTTTAAAATGGAATTTCCCATATTTCGGTTAGTACCAGTTGCCACTTGCCCTGTCATTGAGTACCATTGAGGAGAGTCTGTCTCTGTCTTCTTGACTTCTTTGCATCTGTTTCTTTTTTATAGACATTGATAAAATCTCTGCTGTGCCTTCTCCATTTTTTTAAACTGTGAAAATCAAGGGAGTATGCTATTGGCTGGAGAGAAGAATAAGATAAATAATGTTCCATACTGCAAATACAACATTTAATTTAAACAAATATCTTGCTTACAATACACATTCACTTACCCAGACAGCAGCTTGGAAGTGCTGATCGCTAAAGCAGAGAATATTTCCATTTTAAAAATAACTGAGACTTCTTATATGGACCTCATGGCTCTGCCTTTTCCTCTACGTCATCCTCCCTCATTTATCCATCATGGGCACTCATGCCTTTCCTGTAACTCCATGGGCATGTGGCACTGCTTGTTTCAAACAATTGTACAAGATCTGAGGCCTGGAGTGACCGTGACTCTCTCCTCTGTTCAGCTTCTCAGTACCACACTACTGTCACGTGGCGTTGCTCTCATCTTTCTGCACCCTACATTCATTCAATTAAAGGGAACACTGCAGGCCCAGTACAGCAGCTGAGCAGTCCCTGTGTGTTGTAGTCAATATCAGCCCATAAAAGAAAACTTAGCTTGTTATGGGATGCTATTACAATGATAATAATAACATGGTTCGGAAGTTTTGATACCTGAAAAGATAAGGCTGTGTCAGTGAAGGGTTGCTTCCAAGCTAATTACCTCATCTTTTCAGTAGCAGTTAATTAGCTTTGACAGAGAACTGTGTTTAGGAGACTCCAATAATTCCAGTTTTGAAGTTATCTGATGAATCTGTGCAGATACAGACATACCCTATGCATATATATTCTCTGTATATTTTTTCAGCGCTCCTTTAAAAAAAAAGTATTTTTTTCTACATGCAGAATAGATTTATGCTATATGTCTAGTGTGGAAGAACACTGGAAGTGGTCCTGAGGTGTGGATGATGATAAGTGCGTATCCTTTACAGCTTGTGTTGGGTCATAGACAGGTTCTGCTGTTATGTGCTCTGTATCATCTCCTGAATGTCTTTGCTTTCCTTCCTCTGGGCCTGCTTCTTGCAACCAGTGATGCCATTTGCTGGTATTATACACTAGTTCTACAGTACACATTAGATAAACCTTACAAAATTGTTCACATATTACTGGGAACAATTCTCAGAGAGGGTTTCTATACTTACAGAAACATCTCCCACCCCATTACTGGAAATAAATGGAGGAAATGCCATCACCTTCAGGGGCTCTTTTTTGCTAGAAACATTTTAAGCCTCAGAATCCCGTATGTTTTGAAGATTTACTTTTTTTTTTTTAAAATTACAGTATGATTGAAAACAAAGCAACAAAAGAATTGCAGGGCATCAATACACTAGACATTGTTCAAGTTTATTGGGAAATGAGAGTCCTCATCCCACCGGATTTTTGTTGCTGATGCGGAACTGGCAGAAAGACCCATCTCTCTCAGCTCTTAATGTGAAATGTTGATACTTCAGCTTTCTGTCACAGTCAATTCAAGTGGAGACACATATACACACATCTTTGTAAACTGTTCTTTGGTTTGCTTTCTAGGACAATTAAGTAAAAGTCTACTAGATGAGCACAATTACTCGAAATTAATCACTTTCAGGCTAGTTAAATCATGACAGATTAATTGCTTGTATCTATTCCTACATTAGGATTTGTTTTATCAGCAGAAATACCTAAGTAGCTCTCCTGTTCCAGTAAATCATTGCTCTTTATATAAGAATATTGTAAATATTTGTTTATTATAATCAATTATACTTTTAATTAACCTTTAAAAATATGGTGCTTTTAATTACATTTTATATGGATGATATTTGGCTGCACTTATCCCAAGCAAATAATTAAACCTTGGATGTGTTCAAACGCAGATTGGATGGGGCATTGAGCATGCTGGTTTAGGGGGAGGTGTTCCTGCCTATGATTTTCAAGGTCCATTCCAACCCAAATCATTCTAGATTCTGTGGTTATTCTGATGTCCCTCAGTTTCTTTCTGAAAGTCTGGGATATGGAAAGCCACTCTGGGCAAAACAGTCTGACATTAGTACTGAATGCACTTGGTGACAAAGGATAGAATTCAATTTGTAGAGGCAGTTCAAGAATTTAAATAAATTTTGTTGTTATATGCTATAAGGAAGAATTTTTTTGATAAAGAAGATGGTGAAAAACTGCAACAGGTTGTCCAGAGAGATGGTGGATACCCCACCCCTGAAAACACTGAAGGTAAGAATGGGCTCTGAGCAGTCTGATCTAGTTAAAAATGATCCTGTTCATTGTAGGGCAGTTCATACTACATTACTTTTATAGGCACCCTCCAACCCAAACTGGTTTATGATTCTATGATTCTATTTCAAACCTCTGATGACAAGATTTCACATTAATTATTTGGACAGTCAAGAAAGCAGTTTTTGTGTATTACTAACACATAAAAGATTACCTATTTACTTTAAGCCATGCAAATTTTGCTCTATAGGAAGAGCACTTACAGTTGCCCAAGGTTTGACACCACCTTAATTTTAGTTAACCAAATGTTAATGTTATAAATTATTCTGGTAATCCCATTCTATAATCACTGGAAAGGAAATGAGAGAGTCATTGTCAAAGGATAATCGATTCCACAGAGATATGTACTGTATCGCATTAATTAATTAATTATTCTTAATGTCTAAAGTTATGTGAGATGAATCCAAGCACCTGTTGCTGGTATCAAAGAAGAAAAAGAAAGACTACCACCTGCTGAGCAGATCTTGTAAGGTTGGATAAGAAATACGATATTCTGTCAAACAGGCATTATATGTAGTTTATCCTGTCTTTTGGATATTCAGCTTAGTGAGGGAGACCCTTTCTTCTGCTGGCAGATCTCTCCTTGTTGACTCTAAACAGACCCTGGACCTCTCAGTTTTGATGCCTTCCTTTAACATAGTTTATGTTAAATTAATGTCATTCACAAGGTCTAGGATGTCTGCTGGCTATTTAGATACTACTGTTGCTTTTGGGTTCAGGGCAATTTCTTATTGCTAGAAAGCACTTAAGAGCAAAAATAGATGCCTGAACCTGTATTTTTCATGATATGACTTTAAAGATTACAATTTCCATTTATGATTTTCTGGATTTTAATGTTAAGAATCCCCACAACTCTCTAATAAAAGGAATGATAATCACTGTCAGAAAACATAATTCAAATCAATGCCAGACCCTCTGCATTTTACTGCTATTATGCCAAGAATTTACAGTTACTGCAGTGTTGAAAACGGATTTGTTAAAAGAAAGCAGTGAAAACCTTGACAATCTTGAATTTTATTTTGAGGTTCAAATAGAAGTCATCAAAAAAAAAAAAAAAATCTTAGCTCCTGTGTTAGGGAAGGTAGTTCAGTAGAAGGTAACGGGGTACTGACCTAGAACAGATTGAGATTAATGACAAGTGGTTCTGCTATTGTATTGATCAGTGCCTGTGGGTATTTAGTAGATGATAAAACACACAACATTGATTAAGACTACTGGTAATATGTTGTAGATGTCAAAACTGCAGTACTTTTCTTAAAGCTCAACCCCCCCCCACTTTAATCAGGTATATACAATGGAATATATGTATAAACACACATATATATACATACCTAAGATACTTAAAACCACTGGCAAAGGCATTGGTTTACACAAATTCATTTATGTTTATTACAGGTCCTTTCCCACAATTTCCACAAGCTGACATGTAACTAGTAGATTATACAGTGAATAAAAATAGCACAATATTATATATATGGAAAACCAAGCATTTTAGCTCTTACTGTATAGACACTTGCTGAAAGAAAGGATATTGAAATTTCTTTTACATGAGAGAACTGTTCCACAGTGAGAATCTTTATGGGGGAAAAAGTATAGATCCAAACTAATTAGTGACGCAGTAGAAATTACTGAAATGTTGAAAAGATTTAAGAGAAAATGAATAAAATAGGAAGAAAGCATAAAAAAAAAAAATCTTCACCATGTAAAGAACTAATTATAATAACATTGCACACTCTTTGGCAAAATACTGTTGGGATTGTAAGACATAATTGAACTTCCAGAGATCACAGCAATTACTTTAGAATGAATGCTGAATTTGTAGAATTTTCAGGAAGAAAAAATAGTGCTAGTGCAAGCATAGAAACGTGTTGTGAATTTCCCTGGCTTTGTTTTTGCCTAGTTTTCAGAATTCCAGAATTATCTATTCTATTTCTTCTTGGAACAAATAGACTTGATGTGGTCATGGTCAGAGCAATAATCTACCATACACTGAGTGCATTCACAGACTGTATCAAAGCATGCAAGTAAATAAAAAGCTCAGAAGGGGTATATTCCACATGCAGAAGCTGTTCCCCAGTGTGAAACGGTGACCTGCAGCCTCCTAAATTGGGTGGCTTATGTTCAAGTGCCTGTTACCATTCACAGAGATCCTGCAAGCAGGATATACAGCTTAAATATTCAAAGCAATTATTTAGTGTCGCACATACACAGCTGATAGCAAAGTCATGCTACTATGCTTAACATTAATTTGCTCACTGGCCCTGATGAGACACCAGATGAGTCTCTGCTGGCCAGGCAGTCATCAGTCAGCTGTGGAAGTGTTGCCTCTGCTCCTTGCGCCATTCCTCAATCATACTAAATGCTCATTTACTGATTCTCTGTGTTCTTGTCTTAGGACTTTATTCCAGCAGAAGCCTCATCAGTTGTTGTACTGGTTTTGTGGACTTTTTTTCATCTGCGTGTGGTTTTTTTGTTGTTGTTTTTTTTTTTTTTAATTTTCCCTTGAATCTTTGAAAGGGTAGCTATTATTATCTCAATAATTTTACTTTTGTCTGTGTTTTTGTTTTCCTTATCTTGCGTGGCTTTAACTTTTGTACTTTGTCACATCTCAGCGGCAATTTTGTCTGACAGAAAGACAGCCAGCTGTGCTACACAAAACTGGGCTTTTGATTACAGAGAGAGGAATCCCTTGGCCTTATAAATTTTTGCTTCCCTATCTGGACACTTGATTGAGGTTATGTGCATAGGTCCATCTGTAAAGATAGTTGCAAGTAAAGGTACATATTTACTCCTGAAATTATCTTAGTGCCTTTCCAGCTACGTGATCCTAACTCCACAGCCTTACCATCAGCCTGGCAAAAATCCAGACAAACATCTACAGTAATATTTTAAAATAAGTGTAATCTAAATCATAGATGCATGAATAAAATTTGATAAAAGATGTGTTTCCTTCATGTGATTTTTTTTTTTTTTAGTTCAATGCAGAGCATAGAAATGATAGATGTCAAAATGAAAATGTCAGCATCTGCTTTTCTTCATTTTACTTCTTCTGTGGGTACCCATTGAATGAATCTTTCTCTGAAAGAATTTAGGGATTTTTTTTAGGTTAGTCAGTTCTGTCCAGTGAAGGGGATAGAAGTGAAAACGTTCTTGTTTCTGCTGTGGAATGATCACTGGGCTGTTTGACCAGTTCCCAAAATTTAAATGCCAATAAGAAAAAAGAAATAATTAAAAAATAGAACCTGATCCTTGATAAAAGATAGTGGCAAGGACCAAGGAAAAAAACAGGCAATTTGTGTGTGTATGTTATAATGTCTATATTTAAACTGCCATCCTAAAATTGTTATATATTCTGGTGAGAAATTGTTTCATACTTGTGTCCTATGGCAGACATGTAAACTAAATTAGATAGATTACAACCTAAATTGGCAGATGTAATTACTACGCTATACAAAATCATCTTTTAAATGCCATGGAATGACTGTATTGGTGGATAAGGGCAAAGCAACTCATGCTATCTTGCTTTACTTCTGTAAGGCCTTTGACATGACACAACACTATTACTTGTAAATTGGAGGCATAGGGGTTTGGTGGAAAAGGAATTGACTGGATGACCACATCTAAAGAGTCACAGTCAATACCTCAATGTTCAAGTGGAAACCAGTAACCTTCAGACATCCATACTGGGATCAATACTGTTCAATATCTTTGTTAATGACATAGACAGTGGGGCTGAGTGCACCTGCAGCAAGTTTGTGGACAACACCAAGAAAAGTGGTGCAGTTGATACACTTGAGGGAAGGGATGCCATCCAGAGGGACCTGGAAAGGCTTAAGAAGTGGTCCTATGATAGCCTTATGAAGTTCAACAGTCCTGTACTTGGGCTGGGACAATCCCAGCTATCAGTATAGATGGTGAGATGAATGGATAGAGAGCAGTGGCCCTGAAGAGGGGCTTGGTGATACAGGTGAAGGAAAAATGGGACTTGATTTAGCAATGTGCACTTTCTGCCCAGAAAGACAACCATATCCTGAGGTGCATACAAAGAAGCATGACTAGCATGTGCAAGGAGGTGATTTTTCCCCTCTACTTCACTCTCGTGACTCCACATGGAGAACTGCATCCAGCTCTGGGGCCAGCAGCACAAGAGAGACATAGAACTGTCAGAATGGATCCAGGGAAGGGCCATGAAAATGGTCAGAGGTCTATGACAAAAACTTGAGACAGCTGGGGTTGTTCAGCCTGAAAATGAGAAGGCTCCAGGGAAACCCTACTGTGTTTTTTTAATACCTGAAGGGGGCTAATAAGAAAGATGAAGACAGCCATGGTCTACAGTGACAGAAAAAGTAGCAAATAGTTTTAAACTGGAAGAGGGTAGGTTTAGAATGGATATATAGAAGAATTTTTTTAATGATGAGCTTGGTGAGACAACAGAACAGGTTGCCTAGAGAAGTTGTGTAACCCCAACTTCCCCAACTTTGGAAGTGTTCAAGGCCAAGTTGTATAGGACTTTGAGCAATCTGATGTAGTGGAAGATATTTCTATGCATTACAGTGGGGACTGAACTAGGCAATCTTTAAAGATCCGTTCCAATCCAAAAATTTCAGTGATTTTAATATGCTGGTTTGTCTTTGCCTAACGTAATTGAACCAAATGCTTCACATGGAGTTCTTCAATACAGATGTCTAAAGTTAAGTGAATTGAATCCTATCATAGTATTTTTAATGACTAAATGAATAAGTTTGAGGTTGTAAAGAAAAATTAACAAGGGAATAGAAGAAAGAATTAACTGTGGATTTCCCTTCAATACTTGAAAGCACTGTTCTGGGAAGTGGAGACTTGGCATGTGAAATTGTTTTATTATTTCAATTTTGCTTCAAAGGAACTTTTGGGAAAAATGTTGCTGAAGCAATATGTCAAGACCATAATAATTTGGCATTAAAAAAATGGAAACGTGAGACTGAGTAGCACTTTGTTACCACTTAAGAACGTGACAATAAAAATTAAACAGATTTTGAGTTTGTTTTATTTTTTCCCTGAAGGATAAAATACTACATAATACTTTAAAATGGAATAGAATAAATAGTGCTTTCTCCCACCTGAAGAATGCAGAAAGTGTTTTCACTAAATGAAGAAACTTTCACAAAGAAAATATTAATGGAAACAGAACTGATAGGAAACTCTGGAAATGGTACTCAATGTTTGAAGCCTGAAGTTGCAGCCCACTCGTCAGACTGAAGAAGATATAATTGGGAGGCAATGTGATTTGTAGATGAGATTAGTAGATATTGTCAAATCTTATGTCTGTAAATCTGAGACATACCTTCGACTAAAAGAAAAAAAAATTGAAAAATAGTGATAATAAAAGAATACAGGGAAAAGCACACTCAAAAGATTTCCTTTAAATAATTAAGCCTCTAACAATGGAAAGTGAAATCACAGAAATAATGGTTCTTAATCATTTCAGGATATAGGTATCAGCTCCTTGTTAAAAGTAAGAAGTAAATTGAACCACAGATAATCTTTAAGGAAATTCAAGAATTTCCTGCCTTATTAAAAGAAGTCAAAATTTTGTACCTCTTTTGCCCTTACCATTATCTTAGATTCTGAACATACATCTGAATACAAGGTTTGCATTTTTAGCTTTTATTAAAAAGAGCTTTAGGTAGTATGAGAGTCATTTGTCAGAACCAACAGAGACTTCAGTGTTTTCAGCTATTTGAAGATCTCACTTTTTTGAAGGAAAATGTCATGGATTCCTTTGCATTTCAGTGTGTCATTTGTGAGACCTTTCAGAATCTATCCAATTGACGATGGTAGCAATTTCTGATGATGTTTCCATTAAAATCTGACTGGTAACTGATTTATTTGTTTTTCAGCTGTTACACTGAGTCTGCCAAAAAGCTGCATAGTTTTCTCCAATAAGAGAGAATATGCCATATCTATGCCATATCATAGAATCATGGAATGGTTTGGGTTTGGATAGGACCTTAAAGATCATCTAGTTCCAACCCCCCGCCGTGGGCACAAACAACTTCCACTAGACCAGGTTGCTCAAAGCTCCATCCAACCTGGCCTTGAACACTACCCTTACGTCTGGGGCTAGGGCATAAAGCCAAATACAGGGGCTATGCTATTGTGGACCAGCAATGATTAGGGAATCCTGAAGCCATGAGCAAGTTTAAAGCTGCCACACTCTCCATACCAGGGTAACTGTGTAATGAGGTTCCCTTTTCCCCTGTTCTATAGGTTAGTTTCTTCATCCCAAATTGAGAAACAGTGAGTAAAATGCCAATTTCAGCCTTAAAGTCATATTATGGGTTAGCTCTCTTGGAATCTCTACTTTTAAAAATCAATTAGCAATCCTGGGGAATAGAAAAGTGCATGTAGTAGGATACCAAGGAGATCAATAATTTGGTTCAGTTATCCTGCCAGATAACCAAGCTACTGACTGGTATTCTATTTCACTAATCCTTTACTGTTGAAATAAAACTTACCAGAAAATACTAAAAAATAAAATATTGAAATGCTGAATTTTCATTTTTTTCTTTTATTTCTTATTCTATACACTCTTGAAGTTCTTTAAGTGAGTAATGAGAATTTTCAGATCTTGTGTGCACAACATAGGAACTAATCTCTTCTGTTCAGTTTGTATTTCAATCCAATTCCTCTAAATGTAATTCCAGACAGGAGATTTTCTTAGTGGTTTTTTTTTTTGTTTGTTTTGGTTTGGTTTGGTTTGGTTTTTTTTTTTTGTTATTTTTGTTTTGGCTTGGGTTTTTTTCCTCTTAATTTCAAAGGGATTTTTTTAAGGAAAACAAAGAAACAAACAAACAAAAAAAGCAAATAAAAATATTGCCACATGGAGCAATAAAAAGATAACATTTAATCATTCAAGTTTCTAGAAATTTTGATTGCTGAGCTAGAATTAAAAGAAAAAGTGGGCTGTTAAAAATATGACATCAATGTAGTATTAACTAGGGAAAAAGAAAAGACTATTCCTAAGCATACCAAAACCTTTCAGATGTATGTAATGAATAGATCTTCAGAAATCCCTGAAGTTTACTGTAGGTTTAGTTGTATATTTGTCAAAGTATTCTATATTGCTTAAGATAGCATAAGAGACTTTGTGCAGATAAACATCAAGTTGATGAAAATATACTGTCCTTGGTTTTATCTAGCCTTAAATTTCCTGGGCTCAGAACTGAAGCAGAAAAATCAAATACTGTAAAACTCATCCCTGATGAAACTTTCTTCTGTTTGTCGTCTGTGGTCCTTAGTATATCTGGAAATGTAACAACTGTCCTATTCTATCTAGCCCTAACTCCACAAAGGGAGAATGAAATTGTTTTCTCTCCTGCTCATATTAGTATGTCTTGTCTTTATTTTCTGTCTTGGGTACTTAAATGTGCGTAAGCATTATGGTATTATCTGCATTGACAAGTCATCTTGAAGCTCCTACTCAGCATTTGAGCTCAAACATCCCCATTGACTACTTGGTAGCTCAAGCTCTGTCTCTGGCATGGGGTGATCTGGGATTCACTGATGCCTGAGACTTCACAGGCAGACAGAGTATGGACATGGGTGGCAGGAGATATGGGGGTCTCTCTGGGACAGGCAGAGCAGCAGAACACAATGGGGACAGTTGTAACATTGGGACTAGGCTGGGAGGGGGAATTGAACACAAAAATGGTAAGAGGTGCTTCTCTTCCATAGCTGTGGAAGTGCAAGGGATTCAATACATCCCAGAGAGAAAGATTATGAAAACAGACAGTTTTGACTAATTAGTGCCAATATCTTTTTTACAGAATTTGTACACCTTGCCTCCTCACACTGTTCCCCATTTAGAACCAGGACAGTTATTTCATATCAGATTTAGTGTTTATCTTTCAAACAAGTACATAAAATATTTTTTATGTAAAGAGGAGAATTCAGATAGGAGACTTTTTAGTTGTCTGACAGAGAAATGTTCCCAGATATGGAAACCATACTGAACTACACTGACCATCCATACTTAAAATAAATAAATAAATAAATTGCTACGAATGTTCCTGCTTTTACTTTTGTGACTTCAAGTGGGATATGTTTTTCTGCAATAATTCATTTTTTACTTCTCATAGCATATCTATCCACTGTCAATGTATTTACCTAGTGTCATATTTCAAGTGCTATATGACAGAAAAGTGAGATAATCACATTTGAATTTCAGGTTTTGAACAGCTCCAAATATAGTTTCTAATACATTTCTTATATTTTTACATAGATTTTATATAGTAATTGAATTATCTGTTCATTCTTTGTTAAAACATGGGATATTTACATATATATTTCCTTAGAAGTCTCATAAGAAAGAAATACAGTGGTTGCCAGCATGTGCAACATGTGATCATTCCAGGCTCCTCACAGCAGTGGCACTTTTTCTCAAGAACTTTTTAATCACAGAATTACAGAATCATTTAGATTGGAAAAGACTTCTAAGACCATTGAGTCCAAGCAATAACCTAGCACTGTCAAGTTCATCACTACACCATGTCCCTAACTGCCACATCCGCATGTCTTTAAAATATTTCCAGGGATGGTGTCTGAGATATTTTAGAAATATCCTGACTGATATCCATACGTTCCCTCATTATTTTATTAACCTTCAGATGACAATATATGTTACTCATGTATTTCAGAGCTTTTTTGAATTAAGGCCATGAGAATGAGAATACCAGAAACCAGATCTATGACAAAATACTATATTTAAAAGTGGAGCCAATATAAAGTGGCATGACAATTTTGTTTGTTCAAATCATTACTGTCTGTTCAGTTTATTAGGAATGACCCAGTGAGTTTGTTATCTGTTTAGAATACTTTCACATATCTAAACGCCTCACTAATTTTCTCAAATCCTTTTGTGTTTTCTCTGAGAGTCTTTCTTGCATGTGAGAAGTATACTAAAATTAAACAAATATATGGCCTTAGAGTGACTCCAAAAAAGCAATTTTTCTTCATTTCAGTGCTAGTTGTTTATGCAATATGCATGAGGCACAAAATTTGCATCTGCAGATGTACACACATTGCTGATCCTACATCTGTTGCTTAAAATCAAAACAAAACAACAGTAACGAGATTTATTAAAAACAATAAATGAAAACTTTTCCTTCAGAAGCTCTTCAGTTAAATCTTGGGGGAACATTCAAAGCAATATGCTCTTTTTTAGTTCTTGTTGTTTTGTTAGATTTTTTTTTCTTTTTCTTTTCCAAGTCCTTCTGGACCAGTCACTGGAAATAAAGCTTTAGTAGCATCCTTTGACAGACAGTTGTGCTCACTGTGTGCTGAAACATTACCTAATTGTCTCATCACTATGAATTCAACTACTTCAGTGTCTTTGTGACTTCAATGGCTTGGTTACTGACACAAATAGAGTTGTTCAATCTGTGATATAAGTTGCGCTGTTTGCTTTGTAATTTGGTGAAGTTTGTAGGAAAAAAAAGTAAATGAGGATATTTCTAAACTAAGAATGCAAATGTATTCCTCCAGGTTTGCCACAACCTATGGCATTCTTTGTTTCCTAGTATAATTCCATGATTAACCTGGTACTGAAAGTCAAGTTACACAAGAAGGGCATTTCTCACTGCAACATCTGGGCTGCTCCACTTTAGGAGGCTGTCAGGTAAGAAGAAATGAAGGGTCTGATGCTATATAAACATCTAGGATATGCTGCGCTGCAAGATTTCATTGATAATTAAAGTAGTAAAACAGCTTAATGAGACAATGAATGTTTTTCAGAGTTGGGTTTTAAATATTCTAGCAATCTGATGTTGAAAATGTATTTTGCTCTTCTGATTAAATAATTTCTTTAAACAATTTTCAGGGTGCTTAGAAGTTTTCATAAGGATGTTTCCTACTTCTGCACAAATTCAATTTCCTTTCTGTAATTCAGGAAATTCTAATAAGATTAAGATAAGGTTAACCAGAACCCAAGCATTTCAGATCTCATTTCTCTGGCAAGATGAAAGAGAGAGAGATCTTTTTACAAAGGGAATCAGTGAGAACAGAAGGCAACAACTCTTGTCAACTTTTGCTGTATCCTACAATTTTTCCTTTGACTCCTCCTGTCCATTACAGTACTTTTTCACCCAATGGGTCTGATTCTGAACATATTCAAATTGGATGCCACTAAAGCCACAGACAACAATGATTGTGGCTTTGGTGTGTTGGTATGGATCTAAGAGGATGTTAGTGCTTCTAAATAAAACTAGAAGCAAATTGTTTCTGTGTTTGGTCATCCGTCAATCCCTGCTTCTTTACCTCATTCCTGTAACTGTACTGCACTGTGTTGGGTTTATCTCCAAGGGCCCAAACTGTTTGCCCAGAAAAGCGTTGTCCTACGTCCCTATGGCCTCAGTGTCAGTACTTGTGCCTTGGTCTTTTTTCACTTTGTAAACTTTGGATTACAAAAGTTGACTATGGGGAGATCTTGGAGGATGCACGGAGACCTCTCTATTTAGGCGAAGTTCATGAAATGGTTAAAAGTAATGCTACTGTGGAAATCTAAGTGTGATGTAGCTGGCTCTTTTTGTACTCTGATTAAAAATCCCAACAAAAGACTACAACTTGTTGCATCTAATTTTACATGTGAAAGAGTATCAGAAGTTAGACAATCCAATTGTAACAGTTATCTTTTTCTGTTCCAAAAACTCAGGTGGTCATATGGGCTAAGAGTTGCAGTAGTTTGAGTTTACAAAAAAAGCCTGTAGGAAACATATGCCCACTTCCCACTAAAGCATGAGAACACCTAGCAGCAGATAAAGTCCCCAGGACGACTGGGGAGCACCAATGTAATTTTATTTCACTTTTGCAATAACTGTCTCCCTACATAAGAATTTTAATTTTACATTAGATTTAAAAGGACAAAGAGATTCTACCTTTATTTAGTTTTAAAATGATAGAAGAAAGTTGATAAGGTCTAGGACCTTCACTATTAAGTTGAGCCAGATTAAGATGGAATTTGGTTCTGTCCAGACTATCACATCTTAAATAAACAAAATCGTAAATCCTGATGAAGTTATAGTGTATCAGAATTTCTTCACAACGTGTCAATTATTCAGTATTTTTAATTCGCTGAAACAGTTTCACACAACTAGAAGGGGCTATTTAATCAGGTAACAATTTTAGAAACCTGAAAGATAGGGGCTCATGTATATGTCTCAAACACCAGTAGGTGTATAGCTGTGGGACCAACCAAGGTCTGTTAGCAAGTACACACTGTGCAAACGGGCAAGCATATGACTGGAGATGGGGCCATAGAAACGTAGGACAACACTTCTCTGGACAAACAATTTAGTCTCTTAGAGATAATCACAACATGGTGCAGTGCAATTGCAGGAATGAGGTAAAGAAGCAGGCACGGACTGATGACTAAAGGTCAGTCCAATAAGGAGGGGTCAAGACCACAAAAGACCCTCGAAGCCCTTCAAGTGATTTCCAGAGAGGTCTAGAAACACAAATTGCACTTGATAACTAAAAAGCACAGAAAGGGAGAAATTTAGCCCCAGGGCAGGGAAAACTTATTTATGGAAAGTTACTCCCACAAAGCCCAGGTGGTGCATATCCAGAACCCTGGGCACCACACCAGCTGGATTGATGCTGAAGCCAGGACTGATGATCTTTCTTTCTTCCTCTCTTGCACTCGTCTTCTTCTCTTCCTCTCCTTTCTTCTCTTTAATCTCTGTGTGTTTATAAGGGACTAACCTATACTGATTTCCATGCATAAAACGTCATAATTTTTTGCCGACTCTGCAACTTTTGTCATTCCCTTTTGATTATGGACATCTGCACACCTGCATGTTCTCTTGCCCTTCAGAGTGGGATGCTAAAACTATATATTGGGTAACTGCTGTTAAGTATCAAAATACTTCCACCCAGGAAAGGAATTAGGATCTGAAAAGACTCAATACTATTAATTAAGTGTGCCATAGGGGGTTCAAGGATGGCAACATGACTTCGTTTTATGTAAGACCAAATAATTCTCAGCTCTGTCAAGAAGTGAAGCAGTTCCTGAAGACAATCAATGAGAATTTATTCCCAAGTATATGGAGGTGTTTTGCTTACTGTTATGACATCTGCCGCTGCCTCTAGAAATGGCAGTTCTTGACAAGTGATTTAACAGTGACAAGTGATGTAACACACACATTAGCAGGCTTCAGCAGAATGCTGTCCTCAGATGTACTAGGTTTCTGACTTGGCCTGTGACTCTCACCTCTTCACAAAAGTCTAGATAAGACATTCACAAAGCTGGGTGTTCCAGGAACCATAACACACCTAGGGTCTACTCAAGTTATCTGCTTCTGTAGTTGATCAATCTTTGCCTTTATTACTGTACTGATATTAATTTTGGGCTATATTATTGGAAATACAGCACATGAGAAGGGAGAGAAAGTTCATTCTTTCATATTTCTTGACTCTGATCCTCTTTCATATAGCACAAGGTTCTTAGTTCTAGATACATTTCCATTTTGAGGTGGATGAGAACTTAGCTCTTTCAGTCAAGTTCTAATGGAATGGAATTAAAACTGAAAAAAAACCCTCAATTTTTTAAAAGTAATATAAATTTAAAAAAAACCTTTTGATTTCATCTACTCAATGACTCAAATATTTTAACTATTTTTTAAAACTAAACATACTGAATAAACTGTTTTATTTTTCAATGAATATTTATTTTGAAAACATATGTTTTTGAAATTTTGATCTAAATAAAATTGTAATTTTTTACTACTTTGTTGTTGTTGCTGTGATTTTTTAAAAATCAGATCTATAAATACAAAATGATCATTAAAAGTATTTTATATCGTAGAATCACAGAATGTTACGGGCTGAAATGGACCTTAAAAATCAACGTCTCAACAATCCCTGCCATTGGCAGGGAAACTTCCCACAAGACCAAGTTGCTCAAGACATTATCCAATCTGGCCTTGAACACTGACAGAGTTGGGGCATCCACAACCTTCCTGGGCAACCTGTTCCAGTGTCTCACCACTCTCACAGTAAACAATATCTTCCTAATATCTAGCCAATACTTCCCCCCTTTCAATTTGTATCCATTACTCCTTGTTCTGTCACTAAAGATCCTGACAAAAAACCCCTTTTCTGCCTTTCCTGTGGTGCCCTTTCTGATACTGAAAGGTTGCTCTGAGGTCTCCATGTAACCTTCCCTGCTCCAGGCTGAACAGCCCCAACTTTCTCAGCCTGTCTTCATGTGGGAGGTGCTCTGGTCCTCTAATAAACTTCATGGCCCTCCTCTTGACTTGCTGCAACAGTTCAATGTTGCTAATTTACAAATTGTATCTATCAAAAATGTATGCAAATGCCTGTGTATATGAAATAAAAATATTTATTAAAACTGAGGAAAGAAAAAACCAGTTAGGAACACTATAAATGTTTTGGTCCTGTTAATGTAATGAATCATACATAGCTTACTGATGCAGGTTGTTCTGTTGAAGTTAAGAAAAAGAATGCTCACATTAGTGATAACATTTGTTGATAGCTTGTCTTTCTCTAATTATCTTTCTTTGGTAGATTAAGACCCCAGCCATCTGGACTCATCAGTTACCACTCCTTTGGCTAGATGTCAATAATTTCTGATCCTCAACTTCTAATAAATTTATCTCAGGCATGTTAATGTCTCTCAGTAATAACTTGACTAAGTTGTTTAGTAGGTCTCCTGTTACATCTTTCTTCTTACCTGCAACTAAAATTTATGACTTAATTAAATTAATTTCCTGACCAGACTCTTAAATTATATTCTTAAAAAATAAATGTGCCTCTATAAACTATTCTAGAAATAGCAAAGCACACTTTTAGCTCTGATAGTATGTTGGAGTTTTCAAATGTTAGTAGATATGGGCTTTGATATTTATTTCTATGTTGGCTTAAATTAAAATTCTACAAAAAACCCTTATATACTTTAAAAACTAGAATACGTTATACTGAAGGAAAGGCTGGTGTGCAATGTCTTACAGAAAATTGAATTTGTAATATTTTTCTTCAGTGGTATATTTCATTTTTACTCAATATTGTTTTCAATATTAGTGCATTTGAAATGGTAACAGGCTGTCATATCAAATTCTGTTGCAATAATGCATTTTATCATCATACTGAAGCTGCAGACTTTCTTCTATCAGAACTGGAAAGGTTCCCTGGACAATCAATGTAAATGCCTTATCACTTACTGCATTATAGGATTCCATTTATAAACATATCAAGCACATCTTTCCAGAACAAATCAATTACTCTCTTTTCAAAGAGACAGTTGGAAGCCTGGTGTCTTGAACATGAAAATGAGTATTAATTTGAAGAGCCATTGTTTTCAGAATTCTAATTTTAGCACAGATTTCTTTTACTGAAATATAATAATGGGCCCTTTGTGCTGTATTTTTCCCTCATGACTTGGTTTTGTAAGAAATAAAAGGCTTGAAATAGAAATCTCCTTGCAAGATACTCTGAAGAAAGACACAGTAAAAATATCAAAGGTCCGAAAGAAATTAAAAGGATGCAATATTTATTATTTTAGCTCAGGAATAATAAAGTTAAGGAAAAAATCATCACAGTTTGTTATTCTTGTGCATGATCTTTGACACTGTACATTTGACAACAATGCTTAAACAACCAGAACACAAGATCAGAACAAGGCCTTGAGGAGAGCAAATAAAAGATCCACTCCATGTCTTGCATTACTTCTCTGATACCAAACCGTCTGTTCAGGGAAGATGCAATCTCTGCTTACTTGCTAAATTTACAAAAGTCATTGCAGTCCTTAGACGATTAGCATATAGGTCAGACATATTGATTCTTCCTGTGGTGTTTTAGTTAATCTCCTATGGCATGTTGTTTCTTATCCATCTCAAGTGTGATTTTGGAAAGAAATCTAGATAAATGAGTATTTGCATGAAATGCTAAATTTCAAAGTTGTCAGCTGTTACCATCTATCACATTTTCCTAATTTCATTTAATAGCATGCACCTAGTTCTCACAAGGACAGGCCATAGATAAGAGACACCAAGAAATGAGGTTACTGAGTGTTGAATGACACGCAGAAAACAGGATCTAGTAAAGATTCTGTACACAATTATCTTCTCCCTAATGTGAACTCAATCTCCTCGTAAATAAACTTCAGAATATTTGTACAGTCAAGAAATGGAGGATTGACTTCACTTCAGCACTGTTTTTATGACAGTTTAAATCCTTTTAAAGGACTTCCCTTTTGTGTGCCCAGTCCAGCCCACACCTACATTCATGCAAGGGCCAAGGCTGCATAGCAAATAGGGACAAAAGGGAAGGAAATGCAGGGTTTGCAGTAGGACTTTGGTGAGCATCTTGTGGTAACTGAATGGTACTGAAGGCTTGTACATACGGGTATTTGTCATACATTAGATAATGTCACTAGAATGGCAGGGAGACATTTTTAGCTCTCTGAGGCATTTTTAACTCTCCTCTTTCCCTCAGGCATCTTCTAACTCCAGCCTTCTAACTTTCTCCCTCCCACTTGCCAGACCTGTGCAACTGTTCTCCCTGGACTGCAACAGCAGCTATCAACTAGGACCAGGCATAACTGCCTCCATTTGATGCCATTTTCTTACCTTGCCTTTGCTACAGGTCACAGAAAATAAGACGGACTCACAACAGAACACAGTCTGTGCGTTTTCCCTAAAGCAGTGTAATCCCCTGGGCATCGTACTTCTTGATATAGAGTCTGTTCAGCAGCCATTGATGTTTGCATAATTCTGTAGTTCAAGAATCAGACCATTCACATCCTTTATCAATTAGCATGAGCTAAATTTTCAGCAGGAAGAACCCATCTTAAATCCAGAGAATGAACACACTATCCATGGAATTAACAGGACAAAGTTTATGGGTAAAAGTAGCATATTTCACTTCATTTTAATAAAGACTACTCTTTCTCCTTACATTTTTTGCCTTTCCCCCCCGCCCCAGACCATATGAAATTCGGGGTCTATTTTTTCAAGTCAGATAGGAACCACAAGCTCCAATAAGGTCCTTGGCATCCATTTAGGAAATTACTGTCTTTATAACAGGGAATAGTTTTCCTTTCTTGGTGTCACATGATTTTTTTCTGAAATGGGGAAGAGGGTTACTTTGTTCAACCTACAGCCCATTCTTCAAGCCTTTGTCATTTGATTAGCTTGATTGAGTTGATTAAGGGCTGTATGTTTTGCCTTTCCAGTTTTACTGTCCTTGTGAATGCTGACATGGAGGAATAAAGAACAGAGAACTTGAAAGCAATTTCCACACCCAACACCACAGGGCAGAAAAAGCATGACAGTGAGATCGAGTATTTCTGAATCTTTTCAGACTTTCTTTCAGTGCTCCTCAGAAATGTGGGTACAAATGGAGGAATCAAGATTTCTCTGGCTTTGTTCATTTAATATTCAGTTTCTTATGAAGAAAGAGATTATTGAAGAAAGATGTGATGTGTCAATGCACAGCAATATTGCAGTGAACTCAAAGATGAATGTGCACAAACCATGCACCTTCTTTTTTCATTGTAGCATTTATATATTATTTATGTCTGTGCTGAGAAAATGAGAAAGTTATTAATACCATCTTTTTTAATGCCACTTAGCAGTATTTCAGCATTTACTTTCCTGATGCAGGCCACTAAAGGAAAGATTTTATATTTTCTCATTCAGTAGAAAACAATAACTAGATGGCCTTCTGATCTCATTGTAACGTTATGCCGTCTTGTGGTCAAATATAAAGATAAAAATTTAAATGTGAAGTAGTCTTGGACTTTCCTAGGGAGAAATAACAACAGAAACCATACTTATGTGCTTGTCCTCACATTTTAGTCTTTTAGGCAGAGCAAGAATCTAAGAAAAAAGGGCATCTCCCTTTTAATTTATTTCACTACAAAAATAATTTTCCATTTTGTTCGGTCCTGACTGTGTAGTCCTCTATAAACAAATTCAAAACATTTTGCTTAGGAAACAATAGTGTACCAGGCCAAATATGATCCTGTGTGGAAATATTTCCCTTTTTTCCAGATATGATTATGATCAAGCCACAAGGCTTTGTAAGTGTGCTATACTAAAATGGCCAACAAGTTGCAAGATCATGAAATTAAGCTCTGAATAAAGCCTGAAATTTGGAAAACATAAATGTAAACATTTAAAATAGAAAATGGCATGAAAGAAGTTTTCAACTGCACCTATTGCCTTTGTTTGGACAGTAGCAGTAATTTTACATTGTCTTGTAGAACACCCAATCCTGTATCAGTTCAGTGGGCATTAAAGTATTACAGGTTCATTCCTTCTACCCGTTTCCAGTAGAATTAAGAAGATCTATGTCTCTATTTATTCTTTCAAGGCCAAATGGCCTTATACAGAAAAATGAATAATTCATTCTTTGATTTCTGACTAAACTAAAAAAAAAACCAACCAACAAACAAACAAACAAAAAAACCAAAAAAAACCCCAAAAAAACAAAAAACCACTGTTGTTTTTATCATGTCAAACAATTTTTCCCTGCCTGAGAAAACAATGATGTATAGCTGGGAACTTAATCTAGGTAGTTCAATGCACAGAAAACAATCTTTTCTTTTTTTTTTTTTTTTTTTTTTTTTTTTTTTTTTTTTTTATTTTTTTATAAAAA
>VWZG01011239.1:44581-56699 GCA_013396735.1 Grallaria varia | reverse complement strand
ATTTAGGTGTTTTAATGCAAAAAAAAAAATTTTTTTTTTTTTTTTTTTTTTTTTTTTTTTTTTTTTTTTTCCTTTTTGAATGTTTCTGAGAAACTTTGTTATTACTATAAAATAAAGATATAAACTTCAAATAACTGCCATGGTTTAACTGCAGCCAGCTGCTAAGTACCATGCTCGCTAACTACCTCTCCCCTAGAGGGTCAGGGAGGAGAACTGGAATTGACTAGTTTGGATCAGCTGTGGTGGCTGTGCTCCATCACAGTTTTTGAGTGGCTCCTCACTGGCAGATCAGGAGATACTGAAAAATCCTTGGCTTAGGCAAAGCACTATTTAGTGACAAATAGAACATGTTAGTGTGTTAGCAACTTTATTCTCATCCTAAATCCAAAACAAGCACTGTACAGCTATTAAGAAGAAAATGAGCTCTATCCCATCTGCAATCAGGACAATTAGATGTTTTAGACTAAAAAAAAGAAACACCTTGACTTTCAAAGCAACTTCCTTAAATAGTTTAAACTGTCACCAAATTCAGTATTCCTCTGGACATGCATTCAAATGAGCTTTAAAGGAAAGTTTTAAAATCCTGAATTTACTATTTTACTAACTATTGTTCATAATCCTTCCTGAAACCTTCTCAGGATTGTATAGCTTTAGACAGATATGTTTGGGTGTGAATTACCTAACTACAGGAGGGAGTATTAGCTGAGCAAAACCTGCATATAAAGCAGAGTGCATGAGAATCTGAAGTGAGCACCTCAGACTGAGAAAAAGGCAGTACTGAAAAGCTCTTCATCAAGAGATAGCTTTTTCAGTTGAAGAGAGCAAGATGAAGTCCAGCAAGGGATTTTACCACATAATTAGAATTCAAAATTAAAGTGTCCATAAGTTATTTAGGTTTAATTTTAATTTTGGCTCCTTCTTTGAAGGTCTTCCTTACAAACCTTGTCCAGTAATCACACTATAATCTCTCATGGAAACCATTCCCTTAGCCAACCATTTTTTACTGTCCTTTCTAGATGTGCTTTTCAGCAGAACAGCTAGGAAGTACATTTTACCAGTAGAACCTTTGTCTCTCCTCCTACTTTATTAACCAAATTTCTCACTGCCACAGCCTATTCTAGGTTTGTAACTTTGGCTGTTCTAGTATTGACCCAACTCCCTAATGCATTTCTTAAAGATCTCCTGCACACATTGAAATTTTGCATCTCATGCCACTGCCCAATTGTCACGCTAACATATAGACAATTGCGACTTGTCTTACCAGAGATTAACCATCTTACTGTAAATAAAAGAGCCAGATATAAGAAAGTGTATAATGTCACAGAAATGGCTTAAAGAGCAGGGCAAAATAGAATTAAACTAAGTTTAAAGAAGAGTGGATTTAAAAAACCCAAACCAACAGTATTGAAGCTAATGATATATTAAATGGAGAATACACCATTTAGCTCCCTAAAAGCGACATATAGAATTACAGAATTGTAGAATGATTTGGGTTAAAGATCATCTAGTTCCAACCTCCCAGCCATATAGAGCAACTACATTTATTTTTAATGTTTCAAGTGTAACGTTTTCTGAATAAACCAGGAACCATAACTGTGCAGGTCAGCTGTTTATGACCAGATCTCTTTCTTTTCTCTTTCCATTTGAATTATTAGATCATTTCTTTCATGCTATCTTTAACTCCTTTGTAGTTTTTTTATTGTTACTGAAAATAAAAGTGCATTCAACATCTCTGAGAATCTCTTCCTGGTAGGCATTGTCACATGTGACATAGTCTATTATACTTCAGGAAGCTGACATAAAACTCCTTGGTGTCTGTTTAGACGATGTAATTGAATTAATCACTTATAGCAAGCTGCTCATGAGAGGGATATAGAGCACAAAGCAACAAATGTCAAACCTTTTCCAAGACAGAATAAGACATTCTTGGTAAAGAGAGAGTTTTCATTATACAGAATAACAAATTTTGGAAAAATAGTCATATTTAATATAAAATTTTTCTTTTGTTCTCATGAAATTGAGTATATATTGTGGTAGTTGAACACAGATAAAATTTCAGAGGTTACTAAGGATAATACCAACTGCACAAAAATATGAGTTAATAGGCAATTTCCAAAGATTCATGTGTTCACTTGATCATCCTCTTTTCATCCTCAGTTCTTGTAATCCACAAGGTGAATGGGAAGTGGAACATCCACCAAGACAATTCCATCAAATGTCTTAAGACAACACTGCACACCCAAACCTATTTTGATACCACAAAAATACTAGGAAAATCTCTCTTTCAAAATGGCTAAGCATCTCAGCTAAACCCTTCTCGCACAAATGTACAAAGTGAGGCTTACACTAGAGGGAGAATAGCTAATTTCAGTTTCCATTACAATACTGTGTTATGTACATTGACAGAAAACTGTATTCAAGTAGCTGAAATGCATAACCAACTACTTCCAGAGATATTTTAGTTATTTTACTAAGAAAGCTTCATAATCTTTGGTACATATCAGAGCAAAGAACTGGTTAAATCATTTTGCTAGATGATTTGCATCAGTTCTCTGGATTTTAAACTTTTTATGAATGTAGCAAATTTTATGGAAGAATCCCCTCAGGAAGCCCCTGGTGGCACTTAATTTCACCTTCCTCAATGTCAAATATGCTATTAACAAGCTTTTTAATAGAGGAAGAGGAGAAATACTCAATATGCTGTGAAATATTTGATATGTGCACAATATAACGAATTTGCTATCTTTAACAGGCAAATTCTACTCTCAGCATTCTTTCTTCAATTTTAATTCCTTTGTAATTGTAGAAAGCATTTCTGAGCAAAGACGATAGTTCATACTTTACTATTCAGTGCTTACTACGTAAACACAGCAGATAAAACGTAATTTTATAAAATATAAATATTCAAATAATTTCTTAGAAGTTGCACAGTCTAGTCTTTATTTCTTGTTATAAATTATTCTATACAAAATAAAAGTGTATGTGCAATAATGTCAACTCCCTTTCATAAATGCTTTTAAAAATATGCCAAATTATTGACGTTTCCTACACACTAATAAAATAATGAAATATAAATCTACCAGACTTCCTTCTCATCAGATCCCATCTGTCCTAAATCAGTCACTACAACATGTGTGCCACCCCCTTTCTCCGCTACCTATGTATCTGTCTCCATTTTTTTTTTCAATAAAATTAGTTCAAGGGGAGATTTTCCCTTTATCCCTATTTTGCCTATTATTCTGCAGGCTCCTGAGATTCTGTTCTGGTATCTTTGAAGACTGAGCTATTAAAACTTTTCTTACTAGTTCTGCAGACATAACATCTTTCATTTAAAGCTAAGTGGATTTGGGGCTGGGTATGATGACATGGTATAAATTTGATTTTTTCGCATCACAGCTTAGGCCTATGCAATGCACATGGTAGAATGTATGACTAAAAGTCACAGGAACAGACTGCAGAGGACAAAGAGGCAAGTGAAATATCCTGCATCAATCTCCATTTCATCTCTTCTTTGGAAGTGTGATTCTTAAAGATGATTATTTTTCTCAGCTTCAGCTTTCTCAGGAAGCATGTATTGAACTCCTGCCCCAGTATCATGTAAATTGTGTTTGTTCTTATGCAACTCTTCATGACAGCAGAATACGCTTCCTGACTCACAATGATGGATTTTCTTCTCAGGTAAAATAACCAATCCTTTGTCATCCAGCCTTTTGATGACTTCTATCAAAGTCATGTATTCCCATCACGAAAGTGAAATATTTTCCCTGGTAGTGGCAAGTCACGTTCCTGTGTTTTCACAAGTAACCTTTGAGTAATGTGTTCCTTTATTTTTCAAATGGAGAGTTTGAGGAAGATCTAAAGGTCTGGTTTTCGGAGAGCAGATACTCAGTGTTTCATTCTAACTGTTTCATTTCAAGTACCTTAAACCACTAGTTGCTTTTGAAAACACAGACTGAAGTCTCAGAAAATCACATCAGAAAATGCAGAGATAGGTAATTACTGTCCTGGGAAGAGTCCACTGCAAAGCAAATCCCTACTACTCTGCAATAATAAGCCCAAAAAGTTAGAAGATCAGATGTGACAGCCACACACTGCTAGGAATCTTCTATCAAGAAGGTATGCTCAAAGAATTCTTGTGTTTTTCCACATACCAGTTTAAGGAGTATCACTTTGCTTGTAGTTACTGAACAGCTGTAGCTGAAAGGCAAAAAGATTTTAACAATCTTGTGCAGCAGTTTTCTGCTGAGTTTAATTGCACTGATTATGACCATTTTCAGGTACCAGTACTTACATAGTACAGAATGATGCAGGTAGAAAACAGCAGGGCAACTCACAAAATAAGGCTGTTGATGACTTTGATAAGCTTAACTCTCTCTACTGTCATGCTTCAATGTCATTAAAGGAACAAATTCCTGCAGCAGTGTGATTGTTTCTGATGAGAAAGAGCTGTACTGTTTGAAGTCCAAAGTGATAGATAGGTAGACAGATAAATAGTTAGATAAAATCACAGGAAATTAAAACATATTCCAGTCTTGGTCCTTGGAATTTCCTCTCCTCTTCAGATCAAATACTTCTTCATTAATTTTGTGAAAGATGACCGATAATTGTCAAATGGTAAAAGTTGCATATAAATATATATGTATATGTATATATAGGCCTATTATCAGCAAAGCGTTTCAACAGTAAATGATTCTGCCAGGAACTTTAAAATTTTAACTATAAGGAGACATATTCACACCAGCCTTCTGATAGACTGGAGAAGAGATACATGTTTATCAGTGTTGACAGTAATTATCCAGAAAAAGAAAGTGATAACCTTTATTATGTCAAGCTGCTTAAACTTAAAATATACAGTTTCAGAGGTGCTGTCAAGTACAGTTAACTAATAAGAGCTCTGCTGGAATGCAGTGACAGCGGGCTGACAAGTTCCAAGACTGTGCAAGATCAAGGCGACTCAGAACCTTGTACCAATTATCTGTCAGATCTATAACAGTCTCCTACAACTGTCATGTTTGCAGAAAGAGAAGTGAGAATGAGGAGAAATACCTTAATGAGACATATGGTGCCATGGTCTTTGGTGCTCTGAATTAGGAATGTATCACAGACACTGCTGACGACAAAGAATCACTTCTACATCATCCTTCTTAAGGTGCCTTATATTTGATTGGGTGAATAGGCTGCCTCTAGGTGTGCTAGCTCAGACTAGTTATCGAGCTGACAGAAAACAGAGTGATGATACTTGGTACAGAAGAATGTATCACCTAACTGACTACGAATGCAGACTGGCATGACATGAATCATTCTTTACACACCAAATAAATAGCAAGAACAAAAAATGAACCCAGCGTGTTTCCTAGCAGTAAACTGGCAGCATGATAGGAGACTGTTGTAAATATTTACAGTTATAGTCTTTGGCACCAAAATCACAGTAGGTATTGCTAACAATACTCAGTTTTTCAGGGTGGCTGGTTGCAGTTATTAATGTGGAAATATGGACAAAAATAATAAGAGAAAAAAGGTATCAATGAAAAACTTGAAATTTTGGTATTGTCTAATATTCTGAAGTTTTTAGTCTTGGTTTGACTTTCTTATTAATTTAATTTTTCAGAAACAACTGAATTTTTTCAGGTTGAAATATTAAACTTCTAGGTAATTAAAAGGAAATATTAAAGTTGAATTAAAAAGTTATTTAAACATCAAGAAACTCTTTTGAAAATAAATAGTGTGACTAATGCTACAACTAATAATTTGTATTGCCAAAGTTCTAGATTAAACACACATAAATCCTCAAAGCTATCTGTATAGAGAAATGGATAGACTAAGCTTTTGAACAGCTTATTTCACACAATAAAATTGAAATAAAGAGGAGGTGAAATAGTTGAGCATATTACTTCTGTCCTTCAACTCCCAAAAACAAACTAACTAGAAAATGAAATGCTTTCTAATGCCAAGCAGAAGTTCAAGGAGGCAAATGGTCTTCTTTGCTTTACCTGAGTTAATACCTCTCCTATTCTCCACACTTTCTTAGTTGCAGTCAACTGTTGACATTTAAAAATAGTCAAGACAATCCCAATCATGAAAAAAAAGCTGATTAAAAATTATCCCCTGAATCAAAACACAGTTCTTTAAGAAATTTACAGCCCAAGAATATTCCTTTTATTCTTTCCCCCATTGTTATCTTTTCTACTTTGTTTTCTTGAAAAGACTCATACTTAGGAGGGAAATTATTAATTGATTGAAATATAAAAGTATGCATTAGAAATACAGGGGGAAATATATTTTCCCTTTCAGAGCCACTGGGAAAAAATATTATACCATAATGTGATAATAGCAATATAAACATGCATTTTATATTCCATTGTCTTGAACACCCTGAACTATGAATTGCCTAGCAACAAAAAATTTTAACTATTTTATTCTTAAATTATCCTAAATGATTCTAAAATGTATTTTAAAATGCTGAAAATGCTATGAGAAATTCTTTTTCACTGGCCAGGTACAACAACTTGGGAAGATTAAGAATTTTGAATGAGTTCAACCTGACAGAGAAAATTGCCTTAATGGTGGTTTACAGTATTATTGAAACCAGTCCCTGTTGAAAAGTCATGGCAAAATTCTCCTTTGTTTCATTTTTGTTCAAATTCATTCTTGGAAAGTTTCCTAACTGTCTTGTTTCCTTGTGTCTTTTTTAGGCCTGGATATTGATCAGAATTATATTCACTGAGGAAGAAGAAGATAGGAAGGAAGTTGAACACACTGCAATCCTGCATTGCAACTTCTAGCTTCAAACAAGAACACCGTATTTCTTCTTGGCAATAGCATAGCAAAAATAATCCAGTCTGCTATGGAAAACCCACCCTTGAACTTCTCTCTCACATCTCGGAATACAAAAGAGCGAGCACCTGAAAGCGTAACACTAAACTTCTGCCTTACCTCTGTGAGAGAATTTGATGCAGACACTCGTGAGGCTGAGCAGTGAGTCTAAAAAGTATAAAAACTTGAGTCGTTTGGCTTTCACATTTTTATGATAGGTGAAGAATAACGAGACAGAGATCTGGAGCAGCCAAAAATCATCTGATTAACAAAATCAGCTCATTAACTAAATTGAATTGATAAATCAGACTATGCCCAGATGTTAGTCTACTTTCATGCTTTTTTCTCTTTAGTATAAGTTGCAAGATTGAGATCTCAGAATTGATCTGGTCACTGTAATAACTTTCTCCAGGAAAAAAACCCAAAACAATACCCCCCAAAACTCAACCCCCAAAAGACCCCACTGGAGAGAAACAAATTTAACATGAGTATTACAGTGATACACAGAACTTGGAGGCCAGAAGGTTACACTCTTGCCTTTAGAAATAAGTAGCATTGATGGGTTATGCTGACTGCACATTCCTCAGGTTGCTGATAGTACCTGTGCTGGGCTCCATGAGGTTGCATTTAGAACACTGCTGCAATGACAAAGACAATCCACAAAAAACCATGGTTCTTTCTGCATTTTGTCTGGATTGATGGTAGTCTAAGTTTCTGCATCACACCTCATTCTGCTGGGGCACTGAATGTGAAACATTCCAGAAAAGTAGACTGTGTTGGTGTAGAAGATTTGATCTTTTAATTTGTTTTAGATTATCCAGTTCTTAATTCTTCTCACAGTATAGCCCTGGTTTCATTTTGTGTCAGAGATTGTCTGTACTCATAAACTGAGCTTTGGACATGACTCATCTCAACTATGGAGTACTAGATTCATCCTCATGTTAGATGATTAAAATTAGAAAGTTTATTGTCAATGATTGCATGTCTACTCTTCCTTGATACTCTCCTGTGATACACAGATGTCACTCTCTTGAGAGGCGTCTCCACTTAAGCATTCTTCTATTTTTTGTGGTAAAACTGGAATCAGGCCCAATAAAACTAACAGACACACTCAGGGGTGTAAATTTTTGACCTGGGATGTAATTTTTAACAGGGAATAAAGTTCATGATCTTGGCATGACTGATAACAGTATTTGACAGTAATGGTTGGATATCTGAAGAGGACTTAAGCACCACCATGCCTAACTTAGAGATGCTGTTTTTGAAGGCAGAATATAAGCTCCAGTTCATAAGGAGAGACAAGTCAATGAGCAGAATTCAGGTAAATGCTGGCCTGATCCATGTCAGTGGGTGGATGATAACCCTGGGAAATGCTGAAGTGAGTAGGCAGACATACATATCTTGGCTGAAAAGATGTTTGGTGCCTAACTTTGTCACAAAAGACTCGAGAACGAAGAAAAGGTTGTGGTGATCTTACAATTTTGTGTGATACTGACACTTATCTCTATACCTTGTTTAAGGGGATGGAGATCAATTATATGGAGGTCTTTAGTCTGAGTAGTTTATTCCAAAACATAAATGAAAACTGAAATCTCTATACCCTAGGCTGCAGCAGGATATAAAAATCAGTCGCTGTCCCAGACTTTTCTTCGTCTATGTGTGGAAGCAGGTATGCTCAGAGTATAGCTGTTAGTTCAGATACTACAAGTGAGTTTGACAGACAGGATTAATGTATGTGTTGGGTGCTGAATTTTTCAGATTTAGGAAGAAGTATCACACAGTTGAGAGGAGGGATCTAAGAAAAATGTAGGTAATAGTGAAATCAGAATCTTACAGTGTTAAATATATCAATGAGGATATAGTAATTTCTGGCATCTTCACATTGCCTGTACAAGCCTATAATGCAGTTGGAGACATAAATAATTCACAGACTGATAGAATAGCTTGGGTTGGAAGGCACCTCCAAAAGTCATCTAGTCCAACTTCCCTGCAATGAGCAGGGACATCCTCAACTAAATCAAGTTTCCCAGACCCTCATTCAATATGGTCTTGAATGTTTCCAGGGATGGGAAATCTACTACATCTCTGGGCAATCACCTGTTGTTTTACCACCTTCATGGCTAAAAACTTCTTCCCTGAATCTAATCTGAATTGACTCTCTTTCAGTTTAAAACCATTTTCTCTTGTCTTATCACAACAGGCCCAGCTAAAAAGTTTGGCCCCATCTTTCCTGTAAGCCTGCTTTATGTAATGAAAGGCCACAGTAAGGTCTCCCCAGAGCCTCCTCTTCTCCAGATTCCACCCCCCACAGTGCCTTCAATTCTTTCTCTGCCTTTCCTCACGGAGGAGGTGCTCCAGCCCTCTAATCATCTTCATGGCCCTCCTCTGGACCTGATCCAACATGTCCTTCCTATGCTGAGCACCTCAGAGCTAGATACAGTACTCAAGCTGGGGTCTTATGAGAGTAGAATCTGCTGTTTGCATTTCTTTTGATGCAGCCCTGGAATTTCACTGAAATATACATTAATTCTTAATCTATAACAAAAGCAATAGTGTCTCTGAAAAATTCCCAAGTCCTTATGCAGTCATTTACATAGAAGACAGACATTCCAGCCATAGAAACTTTTGCAGAAAAAAAGCTCTAATGAAGCTTTTCTTCTGGTAACTTTGTTGTAGCTGTTATTACTTGTCAAATGTCTTAATGTCTTTTGCACAGACATGAACCTTCTGGGGAATGATGCAGTTAGAAGAAAAGCAAACCTACAACTCCATTTGTTGTGCAAAAAATGGAAAAATATCTTCCATGTGCAGAGAGAAGTTAGCAAGAAATTATAAGAATTACTGTAAAAGAAACAAAGAGGGTGAAAACAGATGGATAAAAATAAAATGGAAAAAATAATTCCTCAGCCACCTACATGTAAATAAAACTTAGTGACAATGTATTTAAAAGACATTCGTGTGTCTGACGTCTTAATTTTAGTTGATGTAAAAAATTAATTGCATTTAGATAACTTTGACTTATTCTTTTTTTTGTATAGTCTTACCTCAAGTAAATAAAACTAGAACTATAGGTGCCATGCTGCGGCCCGATGGGGAAGGGAGAAGGCAAAGCATTGCACAAAGGGATTCCACAACCTCTGACATCGTGATGCAATGCCATTTAATGAGGGTACTTAGGGATTTTATAAACTCTGATGTGGGTCGTACCAGAAGTGGGGTGGAACATGAGACAGACAACCAGGGAAACGAATCGGGACAGGGATACAGGCAAACGGGGGAGGGACTGGGGAAGGAATGGACGAATGGCAGCTGACTCCTCCCTGCAGATTATCCAGCCAATCAGAAAGGGGGACACAGGGAGGCGGAGGAACAGACTTATCCAGGCATTGCCCGGGCGTGCCCTGGAAATCCAAATCTCGAGAAAGCGTGCGCTGTACATATCCATAAACACAGGATAAAGGTAAAGTCCGTGCAATAAAGTCCTTTCATTCACTCTAGCTATCTTTCCATTCCTGAAATCGTTCCCATTCTGATTCTGATCCTCCACATCTCCCCCTCTGTTGTTCTGATCCTCCACAGTGCCAGGTGGTTTTGTTGATACATAAGAAATCCAAAATGGGCCCTTTTTCACACTAAAACTTTATTTAGCTCAGTATTAAAACTCTCTGGTAATGGCCCACAGTAGAGGTCTAGGAAAAAATATAAGCACAAGTATGCAGCAAGAGCTCCCCAGACCATGTCTAGTCTCAAGCAAATTGCAGTTCTGGGACTTTCTGACTCAATGGGGATCTTTTCATAGTTAATAGCTTGCCACAGATCTTTTCCCATTATTTAAGTCAGGCACTTTTTTAGCCTGTGTGGCTTTTTAACATGCACTCTTTGGCAAGGAGCTCCACACCTTAATTACATGAGGAATAGTTTCCTTCCCTTTCTTTTGAACCGGCACCTTAAGCTTTTTTTTCCCACCACTTAGTTTTTGTAATTAATAAGACTGTGAACATTCTTGTACTTACTAAAATTGTGAACAATCATCAATTATTTACATTCTTTTTATCACTTGAGATTTTATAAATAAAGTCCAACAGGTGCAAATATAATACTTCACACGACTAGAACCATTTGGGTGCCAGACGATAGGGTGATGGGTCTTGGATGTCAAATACTTCATGATAATGCAGAAATGTAGAGAGAAAGTATGTGCAACAGAAATAAAATAAGTGGCCTGGTTGGTATACCTAGTCTAAATAAATCAGCAGTTTTTAAATAATAGTTTTATATATAACTAGTAATCTCATATTACAAAGACATATCACATGTCATACCCTGCTGAAAGCAAACAATATTTGCTATTGTTTTCAGTGTCTTTTTTCATTATGAATTTTCAAATTTATTTCTAATGATAAGAATGTGATACAGCTATGATGCTGTGCCAAACTAGCACTACAGAGACCTTTCTTTGCACATTGTGTAGAAAAAAAATCATCATACCAGTATCTTGATTTGTATTTATTAGTGGCTCTAAATGTACATTGTGGCCACAGACTCTTAATTTGTGCTACTATGCTTTTTGTGAATGCTGGTGAAATTTGTGACCAGAGTGACCATGGCAGGTATTACAGTATGATGCTGAGTATGTATCAAGGGATATTTTTACAGGTTTCAAAATTATATTGAACATTTTTATGTTTCCTCACTCCTCACAAATACTGGGAACTAAGATTCTATTGAATTTTTGAGGATTATTGGAAAGAGATGCGTACTTAAGACCTAACCTAATAATTTTACAAGGAAATAAAATGTATTAATGTTAACATTATTTTAGAAAACATTTCTGATATTGAACACATTATGCCAAATAGATCAATATTTTTCAGCTACTTAATTATCTGGGTGACTGCATTTGCCAATTCAAACATAAATAAATGTCTTTCTTCATCAAATAATTTATAGACGTTAAGAGAATTCTTAAAAAAAATAAAGTATTGTAGTTTTGAGAACTCACAATATTTCCTACAGCACTGATGACTTGACTTTTTTTTGTGTGAACTGATTTAATTTTTTAAGACTTTCTATTTCAGAGGGAGCATTAAGGAGCAGTTAGCTGTGCCATAACAGAATCACTCAAAATAGTGTTATGTCTGGACTTATTTACAAATTATCTTGAAGAGAATTTAAACACCAGCAAAAATGTAGAAGCTGGATAAACATAAAAGCCCGGGCTGTCTCTGCAGGTGATGTCATTCTAAAGAAAGTGGAATATGATTAATTAAATCAAAAATTGCCCCCTCACCCAAAAAAAAAAAAA
>VWZG01011239.1:21557-34903 GCA_013396735.1 Grallaria varia | reverse complement strand
TACTTATATACACCTGGTTACGTAAGGGAGTAGGATGGAACACTTCCCTAGTTTTTGACCCCAGTTGTTAGGGAAGGCCTAAAGAACAAACCTCACCAAGGCCTAAAATTTAAACTACCGCACAGTTGCATATTAATACCAGAATATACTACCTAGAAAAACATACTAACATGATAATAATAGTAAAAAAGACCCCGATATTCGCTGATTTATCCATAAACCAAAAGGCTGAATTACCTATGTGGAGATACATATGCCTTGTATACATGTAGTGTTTGAAAAATACCAACTTGTTTTAAAAGTCTTTAAAAATCATTATAAGTACAACTAAAAAGAAAAAATATATAATATTTTATTCTGAAAAACACCTAAATAGGGGCTCTACAAGAACATAATTTTTTAAATGCATGAGTCATCTCTATGCTACAATTGCTGTGTTGAGTTGTAAATCTCATGAAGTAAAAAAAAAATAAAATTACCTTCTAAAAGTGATATTAATTATTTAAAACTTATGAAGTCCTTTGGAATGTAACTAATTTACAGATATCACAAATATATGTTAAATAGTGTTTGTCTAAATTTGCAATGACAAAAGAAATCTAGTAAAGTTATTTTGCTGATCCATTAAAGTGACCGCAACAAGCTGGATTTGTTCTACAGTGTAAAGGCTTTTATGTTACATTGCTGCAGAACTTGTTTTTTTAAATAATCATGCCCAGCCCAGGAAAAATTACTTCTGTGAAAATTTGGAGCACTGTAAAAAGACCACCAATACTAGGGCTTTTTATAATATCTAAGGAAATAAAGATGGAGCTGAGAGACTCTGTGGAATTAATTCCTCTGGTAATAGTTGTAACAAAATTACTCTGGAAAAATCCCTTTGAAGTTTTTTTCATAGAATGATTTTTAGATCAATGTCAAGAAAACTCAGAAATTAAATCTAATCTGGGGAATCGAGACCCAAGGCTTCTCCCAAACACAAATATATTAGAGCAGGGCAGACACGGCATCTGAATGTATGACTTTTAAATGGAGATAATCATAAGCAAAAAACTAAAAATTTAATTCAGATTTTAATTTTTCCAGCTGTTGTACCTTGATTAATAAACTGTTTTAAGGCATGTATTGAAATTGTATACTATTTAGTTTTCAACTTTTGTAGTCTAAATATATATGTAATATTCTATTAAAATTATTTTTAAAAAGTCAACCAGAAATGAAAAACTTTCGAGAACTTTTGTTCTTTTCTTTCTAGAGTAGTCAATATTTTTTCAGCATATCTCTGTACACATCAGTTCAATGTGTGCCTCTTTGTTTTTTTCAAACACTAAAGCAATAGGTCATTTGCTGAGTAACAAAACCATATTAACCAAAAGAGAAAGCTTTTTCCAAACACTCTTAACAATGGTGCAATTTTCTTCAACTCAGAATAAAGTATTTATTCCCTAAATAAATCTAAACAAATTTCCTAACACAAGGTAGAGGCTTTCCTAATATTCTCTTTTCGGAATATATCTAGCTCACTCTTTGTTTTTATTAAAAAAATGAGTTATTATTCAATATAAAGTGGGTTTAGACACTTCAAAAGCAGAAAGTTTTACTGTGAATAAGATAGAAGCATAACTCAGAAATGCAGAGAATTGTACTGCAAATACAAGTTATGCCTTCTACAAATGCATGAGAAATCCTATTTATGACTGGACCAGGACACATTCTTTAGCTTACAAATCTACATGAATCCTGTTGTGCCTGAGGAATATATAATGGCAAATGGAGAAAGAATGGACTTTCATAAGAGCAGTGAAATTCACCCGGCTGACTTAAAAGAATAGCACGCCTATGTAAATGAAATAGAATTGGCTTTACTGCAAAAGGAAATATTTTCCATTGAAAATGTCATTCTTCTGATGCTGGGACCTCATGTTAAAAATTTGCCTTTTGCATCCTGGTCAGCAGAAACCAAGAACTCTCAACACTTCTTGATGGCAGTCCAATCTTCACCAGAGAACTCATCAATATTGCATTGCTGTGTACATAGGTTCTGAACGTGTAAATAGAGCATGAGAAATAACATTGTATTTCAATCAGTGTGAGGACAACAAACACTTTTCCTAGGACCTCCAGCTTGATTAAATAATACAAAATCTAAAGGTTAATTTTGTTCCTGAATCATTCATATAACACTGATGTAACAATATGTACCATTGTGTAGGTCACTGTACAGTTAGTGTACACTAAGCAGTATTTATATGACTAGGACATCAAAGAAATTATTCTGGTGTAAAGACACAGATGTCTAGCACTTTGGGATGTCTAAAGTTTCTGTAGATCCACAGAAGCACAGGTCTTCTGGACCTCACCTCCCAGCCTCATGTGAGTGAACAACTTAGGGTGCTGCTATAGTATGTGCTGTCAATGCATGGGAAGCTGAAATGCATCTTAAAGTAACCAGAACTTATCCACTTAATCCAATTTAGTCATATAAGTTTGATTATAATAAAAAAGGCTATAAAAGACAGAGGGGTTTACCTGTGGAGAATAATTTCTTAAGTAGGAAATATGAGTTGTCCTTCAGGAACACCTCTTTCACCAATAGTTTAAAGGAAGATGACTACTTTGATCTGTCCCCCATATATCTAGGAAGACGACTTACAGCAAGATACATTTTGAAACGTTCTATTAGGAAGTATGTAACCTGAATTCAGTTCCCAGTCAGAAGAATAAACCTCACTGTTTCTTCAAAAAAACCTAAAGCTGTATCCCTTCAGGATATTAATATTCAGGAAATATTAATGTCAAATCATGCATTTTATTATGGAGAGAGTAATCAAATAAAGAGCTCCTTCATCCAAAGTCTCAATCCAAGATTTCTCTACTGAACCATTAGCTATTTTATTAATTGCAAATTGTATTTGTTCTCCTTCAAAAAAATAAAAAAAAAGACACTAAAAAAAATTTGTTGCAGTTATGAAACTTGGCAATTCTGCTTTTTAGAAACAAATATACTTGTTCAGCATCTTTTTGTCCTTATCAGGCTGACTTTAGCACTTCCTTATTTCTTAATCAGTGCCAGCAATAGATTTCCTTAGTATTTTTCTTCTTACATCGAGTCTGGTTAATACAGAGTTTATAAACTAACACAATGTCTATGGGATGCAAGAAAGATATGTTTTGCAAATGTTTGTATTTTACAGTGTGCATGCTTTGGAGTTAGTGCACCAAATTTACTTTACTTGCTCTCGGGAGAGCAATGGCTTTTACCTGATGATAAAATAATTTCTTTTGACACACCACTGTGTCACATATTCACTAAAAGGGAAATTAAAACAAGTGAAAACAGTTGTTATATGAAATGTTTATTTGTGTCCCGATCCTGAAAACTGATAAAACTGTAGATTTAGAATGCATAATTTTATCTGGGTTTTAGAAATAGTTTAAGTCATAAGGACATAGTCTCTTAGATGAATGCTTCATGCAATGAAGTGTGCTGCGATATCATCTAGAATGAAACAACCTTCACTTTTCTGACAGATGTTTAATGAATATTTTAACAGTTTGGTCTCAGTCTTCCTTAGCTGTAACAACTTTGTTTAATAGTGTTCTTCCCTTCATCCTCTTAGAGTTGTCAGCAAACATCCCAAGTATTTCTGGATACTTAGGGTGTATCTGAAATGAAGTAAATATCCCCAATAGCAGCTCGCACAGTCTTGTGCTTTGCCTTGGTAGCTAGACATGTGTTGAGGACACATCAGTGTTTTGGCAACTGCTGAGCCCTGCTGGCACCAGCACTGTCCATCCAACACTGTTTTCTCGCCAGTAGGCTGTGGGTGGGAAAGATCTTGGGAGGTGTGGTGGGTTGAACTTAGCTGGATGCCAGATGCCCACTCAGCCACTCTATCACTCCCCTTCCGAGCCATAAAGGAGAAAGAGAATAAAATGGAAAATGCCTTGTGGATTGGGAGAAGGCAATTTATTAAGGCAAAAGCAAAGCGAAATCTTACACATGCAAAAGCGAAGCAAAAAATAACAAGGTTTATTCTCTACTTCCCATCAGCAGTGATGTCTGACCACTTCCCAAGAAACAGGGCTTCAACAACACACAATGGTTTCTTAGCAGGCAGCCATTGGAAACAACAAATGCCTCCATTCCAGCTCTTTTCCTTAGCTTTTATATCTGAGCTGATGTCACATGATATGGAATACCCCTTTGGTTAGTTTGGGTCCCTTTCCAGAATCTTGCCCTTGACTGGGAAAAAAAATGTGACAATACTAATGCTGTGCTCAACAGTAGCCAAAACACCGGTGTGTTATCAACACCCTTCTAGCTACCAGTGCAAAGCACAGCACTGTGAGGCTCCTGTGGGGAAATGAACTCCATCTCAGCCAGACTCAGTACAGGAGGGGACATAGCTGTGCTTTTGCATGCATGACCTTTGCTGGTAAGCACTGGAATCCACGGGAAAAACGTGCTGATTAGCGGAAGAAAATGGGTGATTTGTTTCACCTGATCGGAGTAGGGGGTAGGGGAAGGGAAAGGGCAAACAATTCGTTAAATGGAGGCTCTGGAATAGACTATTAGTTCATAACTACAACTGCATGAATCATAACCTCATGAAGGCTTAGAAGTGATAGTAAGGGGTTAGATTCCAAAGGAAGGTGGATGTTAGTATGGTAAAAAGCTGAAAGAGAGTAAATTTATACAATTGCGTATCATCTCACAGACTGTGGTTCATTTAAATAGTGTGAGAAATCACAAGATGACATGAAATCAAACTAAGGTCACTCGAGAAAGATTATTCTTATTACTCTGATATATAAACAAATACAACTACGCAAGAACATGCCTAAAAGAAGGAAATTACCCATTTGAGGATTCCAATGGCAAAATACTTAACTACCATGTGCATAGTTTATGATGCTTCAAGGACCTCTTCACAGAATTATATTCATTTTTTACATGAATGCATACCTCTTATTCTCACTGCATTTAGCCTCCTGGAATTACTAGTGCTAAGGTATACTTGTTATGTAGAAAAAGGCCTAATTTTTTAAGTCCATGGAACAATACATTATGAAATTTTAAACCGGTGAGTCTTCAACAAATGTAATTACAGAGCTGCCTTGAGAAAACACAGTATGTTTTCAGTCAAATATACTCTGCTTTTGCGACAGTTAAAAAACACTCTGTTTCTTTCCAAGTTTTCACAATAAAGTTGAGTAATGTCACCTAAGAAACATTTATGGAAAATTTTTTGTCTCCATGTTTCAAGAGACAGAGAGCGAAATCTGTCTCCCTGCTGATGGAAACTCCTAAATGTATCATGATTGTGGCAGAATCAACTGTACCCTCTTTAAATCTGTCCACTTCTCTTCTTAATAACAAAAATATTCTTAATACCTTTCTGGAAAAAGTTTGCTTCTCAGTCTGGCATAAACACACATACATTACCCAACATGCATTTCCTAAAGCTCATGACATTTCACAGAATCACAGAATATACTGAGTTTGAAGGGACCCACAAGGACCATCAAGTCCAACTCTTACCCCTGCATAGGACCATCCCCAAGAGTCAGACCCTGTGCCTGAGAGCATCATCCAAATGCTTCTTGAACTCTGTCAGACTTGGTGCTGTGACCACTGCCCTGGGGAGCCTGTTCCAGTGTTCAACCACCCTCTGGGTGAAGAACCTCTTTCTAATACCCCACCTAAACCTCCTCTGACACAACTTCAGACCATTCCCTTGGGTCCTGTCACTGGTCACCACAGAGAAGAAATCCCTCCTCTTCCCCTCACGAGGAAGCTGTAACTACAATGACATCTCCCCTCAGTCTCCCCTTCTTCAGACTGAACAGACCAAGTGCCCTCAGCCACTGCTCATATGACTTCCCCTCAAGGCCCTTCACCATCTTTGTTGTCCTCATTTGGACACTCTTAACAGCGTAATATCTTTCCTACATTGCAGTGCCCCAAACTGCACACAATATTCAAGGTGAGGCTGCTCCAGTGCAGAGCAGAGTGGGACAATCCCCTCCCTTGACCGGCTGGCGATGCTTTGCCTGATGCCCCTCCAGGCACTGTTGGCCCTCCTGGCTGCCAGGGCACTGCTGACTCATATTCACCTTGCATCCACCATGACCCCCAGTGGCACTGCTTTCCAGCATCTCATTCCCCAGTATGAATATCCAGGGTTGCCCCATTCCAAGTGCAGAATTTGGCATTTCCCCTTGTTGTACTTCATCTGGTTGGTGATTGCCCAGTCCTCTAATTTGTCAAGGTCTCTCTGCAGGGCCTCCCTGCCCTCAAGAGAGTCAACAGCTCCTCCCAGTTTTGTTTCATCTGCAAATTTGCTCAGTATCCCTTCCAATCCTGTGTCCAAGTAATTTATGAAGATGTTGAAGAGCGCAGGGCCTAAGACGGAGCCCTGTGGAACCCTACTAGTGACAGGTCACCAGCCTGATGTCACCCCATTCACTACCACCCTCTGTGCTGACCCATGAGCCAATTGCTCGCCCACCACATGATGTGTTTATCCAGCTGTGCTGGACAGTTTGTCCAGAAGGGTCTTGTGAGAGTATTGAAAGCTTTACTGAGATCCAAAAAGGTTTCATCAACTGTCTTACCTTGATCAGTTTGGTGGCTTACCTTGCCATAAAAGGAAATCAGGTTGGATAAGCAGGATTTTCCTCTCATGAAGCTGCACTGGCTGTGACCAGTGACTGCATTGCCTTTCAAGTGTTTTTCAATACTTTCTAGAATAATCTTCTCCATAACTTTACTAGACACTGTAGTGAGAATAACAGGCCTGTAGTTTCCAGGGTCCTCTTCCTTCCCCTTCTTGAAAACTGGGATATTTGCCAGCTTCAAGTCAACTGGTTCCTTTATAGATTTTGCTCCTAGAATCATGCCAGCCTGTGTAAGAAACCTTTTGGTCTTTGCAAAAATTGACACTGAAGGTTCTTCTGGAACCTGGTTTGACGGACTGATTTTGATGCAGCAGGGAGGAATTGCAAGATTTTCGAAGGACTAGTGTCAAATAGAAAACCAGGTCTGCTGCAGACTGGTGAAACCCTCCAAACAGCAAGTGTACAGTCTTCTAGAGTGTCCTTTGGAGGGTTACTCTTCCATAGTGCTAAAGGAGTTGTTCCAGATCTGGCCATGAAGGCACTAAAGCTCATAAATTATCTAGAAGTATGGGGAATTTGATTTCAAGCCTTGCCTCAAGACTGTACAGTAACATCATGTAGATCCAAACAGTTAGACCTGTAATTACTGCTCCAATTCCAGTGTTACAACTGTATTCTGAATATCAGAAAAGATAGTTCACTTTTCCCGTGGTAAATTCTTAGTTGCAGCACTGGTATTGAGGACAGAATACTTCAACTGAGGGTAACACAGATGAGATTGGATTGTGTTTTGTGAAGTTCATGTTTTATACAATGGTATTTACATGGTTTGGTTTGAAAGGTAAACCCAATTTTACTAGAGCAAATGTTCCTTAAAATTTTACCTGATGTAAAGCAGCATTTTTCTAAGGAGTTCCAGGGGATAGAGATGTAATCATCTTCTGGGTAATCTCTCTTTTATTCTTAGAACAACGACTGATTATTGCTCACAAAATGGTAGAGGACAAGCCACAATTATTTCACTGTGTCTCATGTACCTTATTTGTAAAATCAAGGCAGTGATGTTAATCTAGATTTTCTGATTGAGAATGCTGTAACAGAGTGAAGCTTAAAAATAATAAATCTTGATTCATCAGTTTACACCAGAGTAAAAATACTCAAGTGATAAATGTAAGGAATAAAAATGAAGGTAATTCTCAAATTAATTTTCACCCTTTCTAAGATAACTTTCCATAGAAAATAATAGAAAAAAATATGATTTGCCACCCCAGCTTCAATTACTGTGATAATATTCACTTTCCTTTTTTATACAAATAGTCTGAAAAGGACTATAATTTTGAGTAATTTTCCAGTGTAAATGAAAGAAAAGGGTCATGGTTCATAGATACATATTAATTTGGGTTACAGAAAACAATTTGGTTTTCCTTAATTAAACTCAAACACTGCAGTCTTTGTTTTAAATTGATAAAAGGATTACAAAATTATCTTTTCAGGTTTGTATAGTATTTAGTGTTTGAATAAAAATGTCTTTTACCTGGACTCAAGTTCCTTTAAAGAACTATGAAAAGAAATGTGCTTCAAAAAATTAAAGTTATCTTTATGTTTCTTCATTAAATTGTAGCATTCCCTTTCAGTCCTAAATTATAAGGTTTTGTGATTACCAGAAAACTAAATTGAGATACACAGGTAGAGCCTGTCACTTAAATTAAAAATGTCCATTAATTAAAAACATAGTTATTTTTTATGACTAAGTTAAAAAAAACCCAAACAAACAACTCTCCCCTAAGAGGCAGACATTCTGACTCAGAGCTCAGGCTGTCTCACCAGTTTCAGTGGAAGAAATGTTAGTAAAGACAAAAGAGCTGTCCATTTGGAGATCTTCTCTCTATCCATTGACTGCTAAATGACATGAGTGAGCTGAAAACTTTTTTTAACCATTCATCTTGGATAGGTTCTTGAGTACAGTGTAATGTTATTCAGTGACTCTGCAAATAAAATCTTATTATATGTCTCAAACAGAACACCGAATGTATCTCACACATATGACATATAAGTGGAAACTGAAATAGCAAAGCCAATGATTTGGAAGGACTAGATAATTGCTATCTTTGTCTTTGGAAAGACATTGTTAAAGAAATTGCATTTCAAATAACCAGATTTTTAAAAATGAAGTCTAGGATAATAGATAGTAAGAATAGGAAAAACAATTCTTAAATTTGCAAAAGGGCAATTGATTTTATTACTGACCAATTAATCCTAGCTTAAGTAGAAGGGAAAAAAAAGTGAAAAGATGTGTGAGCAGAAACAAAATTAAATCATCATTCTGTGATTTCCTTAGTAACAAAACTTTTTGTTTGTTTGTTTTAGCAAAACAACAGCAGTAGCTTTAATTTCTCTTTGGTTTCTTACAAGATTTGATAAATTGTCATTAATGAAATTTTTACCTACACTGTCAAAGAAACGAAATTAATAAAAGCAGTGTAAAATGACATAGAAGTGAATGAAGGATATAATTAGAATTAATTGAGCTGCAATGGTGTCAAGGAGTCGTGGTGGCCGGTGGCTTCCTGGAGCACGGGGGTCAGGAGTGGTAGGGGTCCCCCCTGGGAGGGGCTGAAATGGACTCCTGGGCTGTGGGCGGGGTGGGGGAGCCTCAGAGAGACCAGGCAGATGCAGTCAGATTTGGTGGGCTTTGATAAATTCGCAATAACTGTCTAGAGGGTGATTATTAGAATTTATTCAAGGCAGAGCTTCTCAATTGGCTTTTTCTTTCAAAACAAGAACTAAGATTGCAGTATTTAAACACATTATGGATATAAACAGAAAAGACACCTGCACTTGACATGGTCCTGGCATAGATTTTTAGTATTTAGGACCATACGTAGATGGAAAAAATATTTTAAATAGGTAGAATCTGGAGCAATTTCTGAATATGGCTCCAGTAGAAGTACTGAGAGAAGAAATCCAGACATCAAGATTCACTAAATGTATTTCTGAACTAGGTCAGTGATAATGCAGGTTAGAAACCACATTTGCAGCCTGAAAAGGATGGAACAAAAGTTAAAAAAATCTTTTTGTTGTATTCTGAGTATACGAAACCCCTAAATTTAGAAAATATTAGTAAACAGAGAGATATTAAAAAGAAGGCTTTAAGTGTCAAGGTTTTAGCAACTGACTTTGGGAGAGAAATACGTGGCTTCAGGAGAGTGATCCATAAGCCTGACCTTAGATGTCCTAGGTTTATTTCGGACTAAGTGAACACTAGAAGGTTTCTGGTGCTGGAGTGACAGTATCATGATAAGGTTAGGAATACCTATGACAGGTAGCTGGAAATATCAGAGAGAAGGATATGTTTGAAATTCCATGGCCCAAGGATATTCAGAGCTGCATTTGGGATGTGTCTATCTCTTTCTCATCAGTAGCATGGCAGAAAACTTCTTTGGGAAGTAGGAAGAGGCACTTTAAGCCCTACTCAACCAGGGAGTTGAACTGGCAGCTTTTCAACGTCCTTAGTTGTTTTGCCATCTGTTCATCACTGCTGTGTTTTACAATTAAACTAGATATAAGCGAGTTAGTTAGCATGTTCTTAGGAAATGAAGCTCTTTTGATGACACTTCCAGTGCGTCTTTTTTGCCTCAAGGTCTATAGGTAAGACTTTGCCTTCTTGATAATTGAGATGATAAATATATCTACAACACTTTTGGTATAGGATTGCTCAAATAATTCAAGAAGGTTTTGATATTTTAGGGTTTTTATATATTTGTAGATTATAATATTTTATGTATCTATAGATTTTTACACAGCCGTATAGTTTCTCACCCTTGAGGTAGCAGCTAATCTAACAGTTTCTCACTGTTTGTGCCACATTTTCCTGAATTTCTGTTTAATAGTCTTTTCAATGGATGGGGTTGCAACAAGGACATCTTATTTGGGATGCAGGCACCTGGATCAGAATAACAAGACATACTGTCAAAACAAGATAGAAGACCCAGAACCTTTGGAGAGGCTCTGCTTTATCTATACTAATATTGCCTCTGAAGTTTTTTCTTCCTTAATTTTAAGCAACATTTAGAATTAGGCTCCCGATTACATCTTGAATGAGATGTAGTACCTGAAAACTTTGCTGTCTGTCTGCCTCTCTGTCTGTTGGGACACTTGAGATTCAGTGCAGCTTTGCTGGTTTACCTAGAATACGTACTCAGGTCATTGATTTAATCTTCAGTCTTTTTACTCAAATATTCTAAAGAGAGTGAGAAAAACCATGGGTTTCTATTAGATGAAAATCCATCTGTAAAAAAATGAAATCCATTTGTGAAAAACAAAGGAATGCTTGCACTATTGCATGTTGGTGAGTGTTTATTTTTACAAACTGCCCATGGGATCAGCTCATCAACAGTGATGTGATTTGCAGATTTGGTTTAATATTGCAGTTTAATGAGTGTGGCAGCTGCTGATTTCATAGCAAGAATAAAAATTTGCTAGACTGTATTGCAGCCACACATGTAGACCATCTTTCATTTAATAAACAAAGCTAAAAAGGAGAACTTTGATTTTGGTTAAATGAAGGATGTTTATTTTTTTCTTCTGCTTGAAAAAATCTTTGAAGCATTTTCTGAAAGTTGTATGCTTATTTTCATAAAGGCTTTTGTCATTCAGTAGAAAAAAAAAATCCCATTTATTGTCCAGGTCTCTTGTATGTGCTATTCTTATTCATTTATGCTGTACTCTTTTACCAGTGATTTTACTGTCAACTAGGAAAATAATTTATATGCTACTCATTTACACAGCTTTCCTTAGGAAATGTATGTATCTTATCTCTTTAAAGACCAGAACAAAGTTCAGAAATAGCTGATAGTCTCCTTACAGTAACCTGCTCTGGAGAACGGGCTATGATATGTAAGATTAAAAATATTACCATTACATCTTTAATAACTTTTTCTCTATTTCTATAGGCCAGCCTTATACTCCATTCTTTTATTCTATCTACAACAATTGAAAAACCATTATATACTGTGGGTAAACTGGATTCACACCAAAAAGGTATTTTGATTCTCCCGTTACTCTTAAATTTTAAAAAATATTTCCTCTTTCTCTGGCAACAAGCTGAGTAACTTAATGAAGATTCAGAAGAAAGATGATCTCAGATACAGAAAAATTGTATATATCAGTGTCCCTACATTTTATTTATACAGTGTGACTAACTCAATCCATATTATTTTTCATATTATGAAGAGAGATACATAGAAAATTTTGAAGGTGAAAACTCAGTGTGAATGATAAAACCCTGGGACAATACTGTGAGTGAAATAGAGTTAAAAAACCGGTGGGAAAATAATGGTCAGGAAAAAAAGGAATCTTTTCACATTTTCATTATTGCTAATATCTCTACAGTTTAAAGAGTGTTATATATGTGGCTTGTGTTATATATGGTTGCCATAATCATGCCTTAAAGTTGGGACAAGTGGTTAAATACAATCTCTCAAAACATGATAATACATTTCACTGAATAAGTATTTTGATTTCTCCACTGAGTTTTACCAGTCAATAGGGGGATCCTGAGGTCTGTGTGTACAAGTGAGATTGAAATTACTAGCAAAGTTTGTGGAGTTGTTTCAGCATTTATGAGCCATCCTTGCATGCAAAATCTGTAAATCATGAATGGATGGACATCACCATAAATAATCCTGAAGACAGAGGAACAAGGATTTTAATAGCATTTACGGGAGATACTGAAGCAGGGAAGTGGGGAGTATGAATTACAACAGAGAGTATGTTACAGTGAGCTCGGAAATTAGAAATATAGGGAGGGAATCAGGGGAGAATGATAAATGTGGCTGGTTGAGGAGGGAGTTAACTGAAGAAAATTGAATAGAAAACAGAAATATATTTCAGACACAGTGTAAAATCCTTAAATAGCCTAAATTGTCATGCTTAAACTGATATTGACTCACCCTATTATCTTAACTCATGGTGTCTTTTTCTGCTGAAGCATATTTTACTGATGCAGTTTCTGGTCTTAACATTCATTGACAATGGTTATGATGTACTGTGCTCTCATATGCTGAACTTATGAAACCAGAACAAGCTATTTAATAAAAAGAAAACTTGATAAGAATTACCTTTGCTGTAATTAAGATAAGGTTTTGAAATGATACTGGAAAGAAAGTTATGGTGGTAATTGTACAATTTGTTCAGAAAAACCTCACATTTTATTATATAGACAAATGTAGGGGGGTTTGGATTTACATTGAAAAACCTACTCTATCAAGTAGTTTTCTCTTTCTGCACAGATTGGTTTTAAACCAGAATTAGGGATAGGGAAATTAAATTTTTGAGGTGATTTAAAGTGTCTTTGTACTATATATTCTTGGGGGTAAAAAAGTAACCAGCTTGATGGACCTGTAAGAGTTTCTTTTGAGCAGTGCAGTTCTAAATCTGCACCATTTTCAAAAATAAATACACCCAAGAAGAACTGCTGGAGGAAATTATTTCCCATCTTTGCTCCAAGAACAAAAGACAATATTTGTTTAGATTTTTTCTTACAGCTAATTGCAACACAGAAATAAAAAGAAAAAGTCTGTGTTATAGTTTCAGATTTTTTGTTAGGATTTTTTCTTTCCTTTCCTGTTAACATGACCTTTGGGGGGTTGACACTGCCTCCGCCTAGCTAACTATCCAAATTCCACCTTGATGGCCCTAAGGACAGTTCTTTTGTTTTTTTT
>VWZG01011239.1:0-12010 GCA_013396735.1 Grallaria varia | reverse complement strand
AAAAAAAAAATATTGGTAATAAGAAAAACTCATGTAGATAGGATATCTTTTCTAATATTAGAGAAAGGGGCACATGAGAGAATTTGATGTTGGCAAGGAATGAGAATTAGAGTTTGTGCCATCTGCTGGGTTTCATCAGGGGATTCTACAATCTTTTATCTACAAATCAACACTTCCCATTCAAAGAATAGGTGAAAATATGCTCTTTATTAAATATATGACAGTATTTTAATCGTTAATTATATAATTCTGATGCCATTATAATAGTAATGCATAATTTATTGATTATATAATAGAATTATAGCATGGATATATTCTAAGAATGATAGCAAAGAATGGGTTTGACTAGCTCTCTGACACTAGACTTATTCCAATAATGTAGGACAACTAAGGTCAGCATCACTGACTAAGGTTTTAAAGAGAGTATAGAGTAGGAATTTCAACTTGTCCAGCTGGAGCATTGCCTTATTTTCTGTGGTGGTGATTGTACCTCATCTTCAGTGTGCTACATCTGCAACAAATGACACTTTCTGGACAAATGGCATGAACTTGAGACGAGACTTCATGTGATTTCTGTCTTCTCACTGACTTCAGTAGTTTGTTGTTTTCTTTTTGCTCTGTCTTCATCCTTTAAACTTCATGGTCACTAAAACATGCTCAGAAAAAAAAAAACTCTTCTGGTAAAATTTGGTAAGTTTTTTTGCTGCTTTTCACTTCAAAATCTTTTCTTGACTAGTGTATTCAAGGTATATAATATGGGGAAAACATCCTAAAAAATCACAGAATCATGGAATAGGCAGAGGTGGAAGGGACTCACAAGGATCATCAAGCCCAACACTAATTTTACATGTCTTTATTTATACATAATCTAATTTCAATAGACAGTAAGGTTTAGCTGTACAATCATGCGTACCTGGTTATTTTTGTTATTACTTTGTAACTTGTGAGATTATCTGACCTCTTGTCGTGTCCTAGACAGAGAATTTTCTGGCCTCAGCAGAAAGATTAGATGGGGAGAAAAAAAAAGTCAAGTTTTGTTTAGGACCAGCTTTTTAAAAAAAGTTTAGTATCAAGAGAACATTTTACAGCAGATTGCCTTTGATCTTTGTTTGTTTCAATCTCCTTTCCCATTTACAATGACAGACTAAGACCACTGCAGTGGGGGCTAACATCTCACTGTCACTCTGTAATCAATTAATCCCCTTAGCCTTCTTTCCCACCTTACTGTTAATTTGTAAGCGTAATTTAGGTCAAAAAGTATGGAAGTCAAGTTTGTTCAGTAGTCCACTCACTATCTGAGACCATTTGTGAAAAATAAGCCCTCTGCAAAGCACCAAAGTCTCCATACATAGTAGCTTTATTAAGAGCAAATATTTGAATATGTAGATGAGCTTGACTCTGGCTAGCAGAGGCCTTACAGACCATTAAGGTGTATGCAGACAAACAGTGTACCAGACAATAAATAGTTGCACAGTATTCCTTTCATAAATATTTGATCTCAGAAGTGGGACCAAAATTTTTCACAGTTCTATACTGTTTTCAGTCTTTGGTGCATGTGTATAGATATACACACACACAGGGCCATATTTGAAAGGTAGTGCGTTTGTAGACCATCCATCAACTTTAAAGGTTTGATTTGAAACTGCACTGACAAGCAATTGAAACCTTTCTAACATAATCTCAGTCAGAGTGATTCAAATATTCCTGTATGAATGGCAGGGCTTTACAAAATATTATTTGTTGCTTCAGATCTGTTCTCCATGTCTGCAAAGTGGTTTGAAATGCATTTTTATGTTTTTCATACTGAAGTACAAAAAAAAAAAAAAAGGCACAGCTTTGGGCTATACTTGCAGTGAAACTTAAAAGTTTTCCCTCCCCTGCCAAAAAGAATTTTTTCATCGTCAAGGTGAAACTGACATATCCTATTACATGCTTATATTCAGAGATGTAAAGGTCAAGGAGAGACTTATGACCACCCAATCCCTCTTTCTAAGAACCCAGAAGCAAGGTAAATAAGAACAAAAAGTGTGAGGTGAAATTTTGATGAGGAATCTCCTTGAAAGTGGGTACCTGGGACACCAAGATGTGAAGGCCTACCAGAGCATATAGTCAGGGAAGTCAAACTTGTTTTCAGGCTGTTAGCGTCTCTGAAATTTGTATGCCTTAATCCTCTACCTAATAAACAATGATGACTTCACAAAATATTTGGTAGAATTGTTAAAAGTCTCACCTTACCTCAACAAAATTGACAAGTATTTTGACAAGAAGTTCTTTCCCTTGCTCTGTGTATATCCAGCATGTTTCTTCATTTCAATAGTTATCTTTCATGAAAAAGAAAGTGTGCTTGTTTCAAGTTTGAAATTTTAATATATTTTATTTCCTTTTGAAAATTTACTCTGCATTCTTATTGTATTTACAGCCTTTGTCAGACATTCTTTTTTTTAGTCCTGTGATCCCAAGGACAGACAAAGTCACTAATTTTGAAAAGCCCTCTTTCTTGGAGCTTTTACTATCATTTTGGTTGAGAAGCATAAATAAGGAAACCATAATTATATGGATTATAATTATGTTAATATAATTATATTAATGATATACTTATAAGAATAAAGACACCTTCAGCTGCCAGAAATTTCACAAAAGTATTGATCCACTTATGCTAACAAGATAATATCCAGAGGTAACCAAGCATGATATTTTCCATTCATGTTTTGAGTGAATGCTATGACCTCTGTAGACCCACCTTTTTTTTTGTAATGACATGGTCGTTGGAATGGCAGGTTGCTTATACTGTAATTAAAACTTTGAGATGAGTAATTGTTATATATGCTAAAATTCTAGAAACAACTTGGACTCACTTTTTTGAGAAACTACTTTCTGACAGCTTCCTTTCACATATATATATAGCATGTTGTCAATCTGTTATGTTCAGTATTAGTTCATCTAGGCCAGTATGCGTCAAATCAATGTTAACTTGAAGTGTCAGCTCACTCAATTTTGACGTTCTGAGGCTCCTTCAATCACTTACAGCAGCATGGTTCAAGGAGACTTGACTGATGCTTTAAAGCACTGAATTGTTCAGGTTTGCATTTAAATGCACCGTTTTTTCCTTTTTGGCTTGAGCGCTTGAAATGCTCTTTATAACTTTTAGATGCACGCCACTGTGTATATTACTTGTGCAAAAGATGACAACTGTTTAGATTTAATCAGCTGTCACCTTAGCCTGTATATTTAAGTTTAAACTTATAATATTGGAAAAGTACTCCTGGATATCATCATCCTTAAAATACAGCTTCATGTTCTTGATGAACAGAAGCATAAAGTGTGGACTATAACTCAGTCACCTAATATTACAGAGGTACTTCACATCAGTTTGTATTAAAGCACATGCATAACCTGGTGTTCAAATTCGTCTGAATTTTTGACTCATAAATGTATAAACAACAAGCAATCACACAAGCATTGACCAGACCAAATTTGTAGTGTTCATAAATAAAGACTTCTACTGTTACGTCATCTACTGTCCAATAAATACTCTTCACTTTTCACAATTGCCAACATTTTTATTCTCTTTTGATGGCACTTGACCAGTGCTAGAAAACACAGAGGTTTATTCTGGTTTATGAACCACATCTGGCTTGATGGAACAGATCCTCCTAGAATCTATGGTAAGGCACCTGAAGGACAGGGAGGTGATTTGAGGCAGTCAACATGGTTTCACAAAGGGAAAATACTGTCTGACCAACACGGTACCCTTCTATGATGAAGTGACTATGACAGTGGATAAGGGAAGAGCTACAGATGTCATTTATCTGGACTACCATAAAGCCTCTGACATAGTCCCCAGTAACATCCTTCCCTCCAAATCAGAGAGTGATGGATTCAATGGGTGGACTGTTAGGTGGATTAGGAATTGGTTGGATGGTCACATGCAGAAGATAATGATCAACCAGTCAGAGTTCCAACAGACATCAGTATCCTGCAGGGGTCCATACTAGGACCAGTGCTATTTAAAAGCCTCATTAATGACATAGACAGAGGGATCAAGTGCACCCTCAGCAAATTTGCAGATGACACCAAGCTGAGTGGTGCTGTTGCTACACCTGAATGATGGGAGCTATCCAGAGGGACCTGGACAAGCTTGAGAAGTGGGCCTGTAGAATCTCATGAAGTTTAACAAGACCAAGTACAAGGTGCTGGACCTGTGTTGGAGCAGCCCCTCTGTCAATACAGTCTGGGGGATGAACAGATTGAGAACAGCCCTGCTGAGAGGGACTTGGAAGTGCTGGTAGAGGAGAGAAAGTCACGGACTTGCTATAGTTTGTCCAGAGGAGAGCCACAAAAATGGCCAGAGGGTCAAATTGAAAGAGAGACTAATTTTAGATTAGATATTAGGAAAAACATTTTTAAGATGAGGCTGGGTGAGGTACTGGAACAGGTTGCCCAGAGAAACTGTGGATGCCCCACCCCTGGTGGTGTTCAAGACCAGATTGTATGGGGCTTTAAGCAATGGGGTCTAGTTGAAGGTGTCACAACCCATGGCAGGAGGGTTGGAACTAAATGATCTCAAGGTCCCCTTCCAACCCAAACCATTATATGATGATTATTCTATGATTATGTGACANTATCCTGAACATCCACTGGTCTGATTATGTGACCAATGTGTGTTAGGAAGAACATAAGTTTTGATAGGAAGACCGTTTCCAGGAGACACACCAACCATAACGCTGCTGATTCCTTTGAGAACACACGCAGAATCAGTCTGGAGGAGAAAAGACAACGCAGAAAGAACCGTGCCTCACCAACACCGCCTATGGAGACTTTCTGCTGTGCCTTTTGCAACCGGACTTGCCTATCTCGCATCGGCCTTTTTAGCCATCAGCGCACTTGCAGCAAGCGTGGGTAGAGCCCTTCCCAAATCTTCGTTCACGAAGCCAAGCTATGATGATGATGATGATGATGATGTGATAATCCATGGGTTTAATCAGAGAACTAAGAAAAGTAGGTCCACATTAAGGACTTGAGAGGAGACATTCTTACTACTGTTAAGAGGCCTTTATCCAACCACCTGTGGTGAGCAGAAGGTCTCTGAGATAAACCATATAATATTGATCGTATTTCAATCGTGAATTTCAAGACTAAAAGCAGCTGTGTTTCCTGACCCCACTGTTGTAGCAGTTAACCTGAGTCAGTCGAAGTTAGCAAAACTTTCAGCATGAACTGATGAACTTTAACTGAAATTTTGCTGTATCAGATGTATATGAAAACAGTACAAATCTGTTGCAAACAACAGAGTAATTTTGGTGTACTCAAGGAAATATATAGACAGAGAACACACTTAGCCTGATGGACACCAACATGTTCCAAAGTGACCTAAACAGGAAGATGGAGACCACCGATAATGGCAGCAACAAACAACAAAATGACTGCACAATTTGAGCAGGTGAGAATGCTTGGCAAGCTATTCTGTCTCCAAATCTATAACTAAGAACACTTAAGAGTACTGGAGGTAACCACAAAAATAAAAACAAACCCACTGTTGAGGAACCCCATGACACTCCCCAGGATCTAGGATCATGTCTCTATCTTCTAGGAAACATAAAGGAATCCAGGGGACCTCACAGCCCTGGGCCATGCACTGCAGCATTGACACCACTTCACTGACCAACATGACCTTCCTAGTGGCTTCACTGTCTCTCCCATAGACTGGAAAAGTCACACAATTAGTTAAACTACATGTTGGTGATGCAAGTGTTTTGGTATACAAGCTCATTTAGTGACACTATCATCTGGTCTTAAACCTGCTTCACAGGAAAATAGTTCTTTAGTGTTTTGTTAGGAAGAACATAAGTTTTGATAGGAAGACCGTTTCCAGGAGCAGTTTAACCATGTTTGCAACCAGAAAACATCCCTTTGTTTTTATGTTATTGTTGTCCTCTAACTGAAATGTTTCTTCTCCGTTAAAAGAGATACTCTCATTTTTTCTGAATCTTGATGAGAAAACCACATTCTCTGCTAACACTTTGAAGGGCCCAGTTGTTTTCCTCTCATTGTATAACAGTCACTTCATCTCTCTCATGGGAAGATTCCTGGTAATATTTGCTTGATGGGCTTCCAGTCTGAAATAATCTATTTGGACATTAGCCACAAAACTATAGTTCTGTATTCCAGTAACCTGAATAATGGTACTAATCTTTTTTTTCTATTTGAAGTAGTTGCCCTGATACAGCCTTGGTTTTTTTCATGATCACATCACAAAATGGGCAAATCTTATGTTCAATGTTGACCTCGAGGTATATGACACAGATCTTCATTGACCTTTACAGAGACATAGCTTTTATTTTGCACTATTAAATGTCATGTCATTCCCAGTTTTTAATGTCATCTAGTGCTTGCTGATAGTCTGACCCTTATATGTTTAGACAGTAGTTTCAAACTCTGAGTCACTGACAAATTTTATGTCGACTTGTATGTCAGAGTCACTAATAAAAAGAATCTTAAACACTAAGATATGAAAATAATCTCACTCCAATTATTTTTCTTTTAAACTATGTTTCATGATCTTGGAATATGAAAGTAATAGAAATGTGGTCATCATGACAAATCATGAAAACTGCAATAGCAATGTTTCGATATAGTTATTTGTGTTCTTTTTTCTAAATGACTGGATACCACTTAGGAGTTTTTTTTAAAAAAGATAAAACAGAATAAACAGGGCTGAAATTCATGAACACAGTATTTCAGAAGAAGTTTTCTTGTCTGTATGTTGATAGTCATTCAAATAGTAAAATGAAGGAAGATACAGACTCACAGAATTTTTATAGAACTTTATGGGTATACAAAAAAAAATTGCTTAGAAGATATGAACAAAACTTCAGATCAGTCAGACACAAAATGCAGTATTGTTGCCTATTTTATGTGAGCAGTTTTACATCTCTGTTGTAACTAACTATGGTATCTTTCATGTATCTTGCTTTTATTTAAAATTAAATAGGTTTCGATATGTGAAGCAATTTTGGATGAACAGAGATGAAATTCTGTTTTCATTTCACAGAGTTTTTTATAGTAACAAGCTCTAGGGGAAAAAAGAGTAAAAAAGTCATCTAAAATTGAAAGCTGTTATTAAAGTGGATCATTATATTGTGAAAATAAAATTGTTTTGTGAGCACAGCAGATTTTTTTCTCTGCGAAATAACAACAGTAATTCTCCATTTGTTTTGAGTGTTGGTACAAGTCCGTGGAGACAATGTCATGTCAAACTGATGGAAAATTATTTCAATACAACTCTGCTCTGAAATATTACTTTGTCAAAACAATGGTGAAAGGATGTCAGTAAAAACCCAAAAACCTATAGACATCCAATAATATGTCAATCTAATGGTTTTCAATGTAGGGATTTGAAGATTATGTTAAATTATCAAGACAATAAAATGCTATCAGTGCAAATTATACTATTATTTAAAGCAGAAAATCAAACCAACAGCACATAAAACATAAATAAAATTAGAGCTATATTCATCATCCCTTAAACAATCTGCTGTATATTGGTTAATTTCAGCTGGCACAACTCCACCAACTTACCCCAGCTGAAGAGCTGTTCCTATCTTCTCATCCTCTATTAGACATCCTCTGAACATTATAGTTCATTTCTGTGAACTAAGTAGATAATTAAAACCAAGTATTTCATTAGATGTAGACTAAGGAAAATATTTGGATCCTACTGAGGGTTAAGCTACCATTTGTATTTCAGGTCAAACCCAGTTTCAGCAGTAGTATGACTCATGAGTTGTCCTGACAAGATACTTGCATTGCATAATTGGAACCTGGAAAGAAATATACAATTACTGTCTCTCTTTAATTCAAGCCAAATGTTACCTTCATCCACCGTCATAAGCATTTTTATTAAAGAAAGAGAAGAAAACTCTACTGCACTTGAAAAATTACAGCTAAAAGAATGAAATCCACAGTTATTTAATCTTTGCATCAAAATCTTCACACCTTAATGTCTTTAAATCCAAGACAAAACTTAATTTTGAGAGATTTGTTTAATATTTTTTGGTATTAATTTTTGTGCATGAAGACAGGACATAGGCCAATGAGCTGCTCAACATTTAGAATTTCTTTGAAAATTGATGTTCTACTAGTACATTCTTATTCAAGAGAGTGAATTAAAAACAAGAGCAAGACAAAGCATCTATCTTGCACGCATTTTCTTAAAGTAAAATACTATTGTAAAATTAATTTTACCTCTTACTTAAAAGTAAGAAATTTATTATAACATGTTAAAACATAAAATAAAAACTTTTCTGAGCCTTCTTGGAAATGAATCAATAGTTTTAAAGGCTAACATTCAATTGTTTGCATAGCAACAAACCCCAAAATATTAGTAAAGTTTCAAAATCAACATGACTGTTGGAAAATAGCTGAAACAACTACAAGACATACAATTGAGGAAATCGGACAGAACCAATTATTCCCACTGTATTAAACTGTGCAACACAAGGAAAGTATATATACTGCAGGCCAAAGGCTGCTGCAAGAAGTACCTTTTCAATATTTTCACCCCTAATTTAAAAATTACACTCTTTACTTGATAATTCCAGTTAACCCAATTAAAGTAGAGAACAGAAAGGTGGCATCACTGAAGTCTAATGATTGCAATAGCAGATACTGAAAGATTATCTATAATTTACCTATAATCAAATGTTTTAGCTTGGAACTTCTGCTATGAAACAAAGAATGAAATTTTTTCTTGGCAATGTACTGTCTTGGCACAGAAGAAACTGCAGGAATTTTAGGAAAGCAATTATTATGAATCAGTTACTCTTGATTTTGAAGCACAGCCCATTACTTGAAATCTATTTCTTCTAACTTAATGTGAAGACCAAGGAAGAATCTGAAAAAGCTTTCTGATGTCTTTTGTGTCAGATATTAGTCTCAGGAGTGGGAGAGGAATGGGACACTCATGGAAGCTTAGGTATTTTCTCCACAGGCCTATTATCCCAAATTTGTCTTGTGAGATTCTAGAGCAGGGCAAGGATGTCTGAAAGTGCTGTGTTGCGTTAGCACTTGCTATTATGGGAATGGATTGCGGTTTCTTCTTGTTGCTGGCATCATTCCCCTTAGATTTGAGTTTCCTTGTATTTATTACATCAGTGAATTGCTTTCACATTCAATAATTAACCTTGCTGTTGAAAAGTTTTCAGCATATGTTTGAAATAATTAATATTAATTGCTGCATGAACTTTGAGTGATCCACCAGGAACCAGTTCATTCCAAGAAGAACATTTTCCTTATGAGTACACAGTCATTAAAACACATTAATCTATTAATCCTTATACCTTTGTGCTGTCTCTCATTTCTTCTGCCAGAAAAACAACAAAAAAGAGAGTTGCCTCAGAACCGACATTGATCTTGATTTTACAGAGAAGAATTCAGAGAATGCATTTTAAAATGTGGGCTAGAATTTCCCTAAGGGTAATGGTTAAATAATGTCAATATTTGTGGAAAATAAAAAAGCCCCACTGTTTTTATGTTTTTCAATATGGAATTTTGTGTTAATAATTAGCTGTAAAAAATGGTTGCTCATACTTAATTTACCCCAGAGTAACACTGTGCATTTCAGGATATGTCTAAAACCTAAATTCCTTATGCAAACAACCAGAAAAGACTGAGAAGCATTAAAAGAATGAGCCAAGTGCCTTCTGGCAGAAACAAATTGTGTGTCTTGTCTGCAACTGTTCTTGTGAAGGGCTGTGTTCCAGTTTCAACCATCAGCTCTCCTGATATTGGTGGAAGGTCGAGCCTCAGCCCCTGTGAATCTCACTCAGCTCTTGTGCTGGGCAATGCCCTTGGAAGCACAGCGGGGAGAGACTAGTGGTGAAGAGTGCTTGGAACAGAGCACACGGTGCATGTTCTCTCACAGTGTTGGAGGGGCACCTGGAGTCATCTCTGCATTTTGGAGGAGCAGCTCTCACCTGGAGCACAATACAATGCTGAGTGCATTACCAGTTCTGTAGCCAGGGCTCAGGACAGAAAGCTATTGGTAAAATTATATCCTCTCCATCTTTCCAGCTACTTATGTGTCAGAATTCTTTCCAAAGTGCATAGAAGGATTTTGTATTTCTTATTTCATTTCAATGTTTGTCTACAGATTATATTGTCAAGTAATGCCTGTAAAGTTTTAATAACCGTAAGTTTAAAGCTCAGGGAAAAAACAATTTCCTAGATAATTTGTAAGTTTTCTGGTTTTTAGTAGGTCCTTTCTGAAATTTTATCTTAAACTCAGCAATTAAATGCCCAGTCCAGTCACAATGAAAGCTGGGAACAAATGACAGCAGTGTTTACTCAGAGCTATTTTCAGACTTCCAGTGTTTCCCCGAATTGTTAAAAGAAACAATGTTTCTCCAGATCTGCAACTGGCAATTTGTGTTCTGCTTTGGTGTTTCGGTGTGACCTTTATAAGCCTGGGAATTTCAGGAAGGTGGGGACATGATTTAATGGTGTACTTGGCAGCGCCAGGTTAGTGTTTGGAATTAGTGACCTTAAAGGCCTTTTCCAATCTAAACAATTCTGTGATTTTGTGATTCAATTTGCACAGAAGATTACTGAGCAATTTCTAAATATACCTACTGGATTTGACCATAACGATTTCTGGAACTTATTGGTAGCTCAGTCTGGAGACTGAACTGATCATCAAGTCCAAGCATTGTACCAGGTTCCCTGTTTGATGGCAATTTCCTCAAAAAAGTTAATTTCTGAATGTACTATATCTTAAAACTTCATTATATTTTTCACAAAACTAACAGGAAAATGAAGAAAGATTTTAATACTCTTGGGTTCACAGAATAATTTTAACCAGATAATAGGGTGTGTAAGTCAGAAGTTTAGAAGGACACAATTTTGTATAAAATAAAACTAAAAAATCTTAAAAATATACTTTCAGCAATAAAGGGTAAGGATTTGAAATAAATTTTGTGCTGTGTCAATTAAAATACTTTAATTTAGATGTTAATTAAACTATGGCATCTCAAAGTGAAGGCTGCCAGACTTTCAGGTAATTAGGGTATGATTTCGTAAACCTGGTAAAATACGGCATACCGTATTTTGGGGAAAAAAAGAAGTAGATTGTAATTATGTAGTAAATCAAGCAAACAAACAAAAAGACTCTTTAAGGTTTGTTTAAGATTAGTATATAACAAAACCTCCAAATTCCATGTACCCTGCAACAAAATCTGGTCCATAGATCACACCATAGGAACAAGTCAAAAGGGAGGTGGGGCTCTTTTATTGATGTTTGGACATGCCAGTGTCTGATTTGAATTCATTAAGATGACCTAGAGAAAAGTATCATCTGCAGCATGAGAATATGATAGAGAAGTGTGCAATTCAACCTCACAAGAAGACTGGGTTCTCAGTCAGATACAGATAAAAAGGCTGAGGGTTTTTAATTTTTCTCAACTAGAGTTTTATTTCAGCTTTATAAGTCAATCTTAAGGAGAAAACATAAATACCAAGCACATATGTAGTGTTTTTCCCTAACCACAATTAACTTAAAATTACTTGGTTGATTGCTTGCTATTCTCTCAGTTGTACCCAGAGGAATGACTCACACAAAATTGATGCAAACAGTTGTGACAAACAAACAAAAAAACTTTCTCAAGCAGTATGTTCTGGCTATCTAAAACAAATGAAACAGAAGTGAATTTAACCCCTTACTTCAGTCACTACAAATGAAATGTAAGTATAGGCTCACCTGCAGCTGTGGTTTGAGGGATAACGTAAAAACCACATGGGTTAAAAATCAAATGTGTTTGTTCTGTGGTTATGCAAGGTTGCTGCAGATTGTGTTGGCTTTATATGAGTCCTTAGCCAATCTCAACAAAACCACTCTTTTTAATCCATGATGTCCTTTCTGCCTGCCTACCACATGCACATCTACCTGATCCCCAAGAAATCACATATTGCAGGAGTATAATGCTGTATCTTTCCACAGTAAATTAAACAAGAATGA